>CAUYSK010054381.1:0-203992 GCA_963575035.1 Avahi laniger
GAACAACTATTGCATTAGGAAGTGGGGTATTCTTTAGGGTAGAGTCAGTGGGAACTAAAACAATCATAGACTTGAAGACTGCTAGTGGGACTGCAAACTAGTACAACCTCTGTGGAAAGCAATATGGAGATACCTCAAAGAGAGAACTACACTTTGATCCAGCAATCCCATTACTGGGCACCTACCTGAAGGAAAAAAAGATGTTCTATAAATAAGACATCTGTACTCAAATGTTTATAGCAGCGCAATTCACAATTGCAAAAATGTGGAAACAACCCAAATGCCCATCAGTACATGAGTGGATTAATAAAATGTGGTATATGTATAACATGGAGTTCTACTCAGCCACAAAAAACAATAGTGATCTAGCACCTCTTGTATTATCCTGGATAGAGCCAGAGCCCATTCTAATAAGTGAAGTATCAGAAGAATGGAAAAATAAGCATCATATGTACTCACCATCAAATTGGTATTAACTGATCACCACTTATGTGCACATATGATAGTAACATTCATTAGCTGTCACGCAAGTGGGAGGGGGGAGGAGGAGATGAGTATATTCACACCCAATGAGTGTGGTGCACACCGTCTGGGGGATGGACATGCTTGAAGCTCTGACTCAGGTGGTGCGAGGAAAATATATGTAACCTAAACATTTGTACTCCTGTAATATGCTGAAATTTAAAAAAAAAAATTTAAATGAAAAATTCTGGAAGAAAACATGAGAGAGAAATACTTGTGAATGGATAAAGGACTTAATTCAGAATAAAGAATTCTCATAATTCAATGAGATAAACAATATACACAAAAAAACGGGCAAAAGATTTGAAGAGATACTTTGCCAATTAAGGGATATGGGGAAAGGTGCTCGGCGTCGCTGGTCATTAAGGAATGAGGCCTGCCACACACCTACTGCAATGGATAAAAAACATCCATCCTTTGGCCATACAAAGTGCCGGTGAGAACGTGTAACAACTGGAGCCAGCAAACATTGCTTGTGAGATGGAGAAAATAGCACAATATGCTGGGAAACATTTCCATAATGTTAAACATACACTTACCCAGCAATTTTGCCCCTAGAGACACGAAAATATATATTTTCACAAGTGTCGTACTCAAAAATCATATGCTTATGTTCATAATAGCCTAAAACTGAAAATATCTGAAACATCCACCCAAAGACGATGGATATACAACTCGTGATGCATCCGTGCAATGGGACACCGCTCAGCACTAGAATGTAACCAACCACTGGTGCACATAGAGCACGTGTGATCCTCAAAAGCATTATGCTGAGTGAAAGAAGCGAAACAGAAAGCTAAAAGCTAGATTCCACTTACATGGCATTCAGGGAAAAGCAAAACTGCAGGGTTTCAAAAGGGGAGTGGGGAGGGATTGACTACAAAGTGACATGAGGGAACTTTCGAAGTGATGGAAATATTCTATTTCTTGATGATGTGATGGTTTATAGCTGTATACATTTATCAAAATTCAACCTGTACACACCTAAGAAGGGAGAATTTGACTGCATGTAAATGTATCTCAATATACCTGGTATAAGAAGAAAACGGTACCGAAGAAATGAAGGAAGACCTCAGTAAACAGAGACGCAACGCTCGCGGATTGGAAAACTCCATGTGGCAAAGATGCCAGCATTCCCCAAATAGACCTGCGCACGTAGGCTGTGTTCTAAGTGTGGAAGGAAGGCCTGAGGGGCGTGAAGCGTGGGGATAGTACCCCTGTTTTACATATCTCACAGCTGCTGCATGGAGAGTGTATCGTTTGATGGAAGGGAGGAGGCCAGGAGCTCATTCAGAAAGCCCCAGCGGGGGGACCCGATGGTGGCTTGGGCTAAAAGAGTGGCAGTGAACGTGGAGAGAAGGGGCAGGACCAGAGGTCTGGGAGACACAGCTGACAGGACTCATTGACTGATTTAGCAATTTCAGAGGCCGCATTTCATCCCTTCCTACGTATCTGGAGCTCCTTGAAGTCACAGACTCTCCCCTTCCTCCCCAGAGGTGGCTCACTCAGTAACTTGCAGACGGTGCTGGGCCTCCATGGGCCAGATGGCTCCTGTTGGCACCCAGAGACCTGAGGCACCTTTGCTCTCAGGTCTTTGACTTTTAAAATAGCAGCTACCATTTTGACTTTCATTCAAAAAGTCATACCTGCTCAGAAGTCTGGTGCTCCCCTTGCCAGAATCATGTATATAAATTACAACTTTCTCCCAAAAAACCTTACAATAGAAGGTTTTGGACTTCTCTTGGACTTGGAGAAGTCCAATAGAGTGCAGAACCATTGTTCTGATCCCAGCAACACTTTTTCCTGGAGAGGTCTCCACAGTGGGTGATGGGAGCTCACACCTCCTCTCCCTGCAGCAGCGCCAAAGAGGTCTGGAAATACTCCCCACACCCCAGACACCCCAGCAGCCTCTCGTGTTCAGGCAGCCTGCATCCTCCAGCGCCCCTGCTCTGAGATCTGAGTCCTCCCAGGAGCAGGGTCCCTGTGAGAGCAGATGGGGGTGCAGCTGAGCCACAGCCCCAGGGGGTGGCCCTAGGGATGCCCAGGCTTGAGAGACTCATCGGATGCCCTCAGTGTGTCCCTGACCCTGTTTCCAGGGGACAAGGAGTGGAAGGGGCAGGGACCAACCTATTGTTGATTCTCCCTCTGCATGAGACAGCAGATGAGGGCTCGTGGGGACGTTGCCTTCATGGAACTGGCCGCGACAAGAATGATTTTGTTTGTTTCTTTGTTCACCTGTTTATAGTCTGTCTCTGCAAAAAGAATGCAAAATCTTCCTTATCTCCAGAATAGTGGTGGGTGGACAGAATTCTAAGGTGGTCCTCTGAGATAACCAACCCCTGATGCACATGTACGTTCTCCTTGTTATCCAAGCAAACATCTATCTCAGTGTGGCTATGAAGGGATTTTGCAGATGTAATAAGGTCCCAACTGAGCTGACCTTAGAGCCCTGACCTAACCATAGGAGCCCTTCACAGCAAAGCATCTTCTCCAGCCGGCTGTGGGTGAGGAAGCAGAGTCAAAACTCCTTGGGGCAAGGACTGAGGGTGGCCTCTAGGCTCTGAGAGCAACCACTGTCGGCCAGCAGGGAAATGTATCTTCAGTCCCACGACCACAGAAACTGAATTGTGGCAACATTAATTAATTTAGAAGCATAGTTTTTCCCCGCAGCCTCCAGGCAACAACTCAGCCCAACAACCCAACCTTGATTTCAGCCTTGTGTCGCCCTAAGCAGAGACCCCAGTCACGCCACGCCAGACGCCAGACCAGTGGCTGAGCTAGCAAAGGAGTGTGGTTTTGAGCTGCTGAATTGCATTCATCTGTTATGCGGCAGTAGAAAACCATTACTGGAGGCCATTATCTCAAGTCAAACGACTCAAAATCAAATACTATGTGTTCTTGCCTATAAGTGGCGGCTAAATAATGTGCACACATGGACACAGAGCATGGTATGATAGTCACTGCAGACTTGGAGTGGGAATTGAGGGGCTAAGAAACTATTTAATGCATATGCTGTACCCTATTCAGGTTAGGATTAGATTAAAAGCCCAGGAATCACCACTATACAATACATCCATGTAATAAAACTATACTTGTGTCCCTGAAATTTATAAAATAAATAAAACTATTACTATTGGCTATAACAGTATCTGGTATTTATAAAAGGCTCACTGTATATCTGTTGAAAGACTGCAGGATTATTAAGTAATATGAATGCTTTCTGTGCCTTGTTTGGCATATCTGTAGATGGGGATGATAACCCTTCCTGAATGACAGTGTTGGGATCAGATAATATGTTGTAGCTGGTGTCAAATTTAGTCCACAATTTTTACTACAAGCTCTGACGTTGCCAATTGGCAGAAACTTGATCTCAGCCAACCTCAGGGGTGGGAGTGGTTATGGAGAGGCACCTTGGCTCTGGGGTGGGATGGGAGCACCTGGCCCTTAGCGGCCCATTGGTGCTCACTGGCCAGCCCACACCAGGAGACGTCACCATGTTCCTCTCATTTTCCTTGGAAAAGGTGCCTCCAGGTCCTGCGATGCTCTGCTATGCCTGTGTTCATCTCAGCCTACTCCCCCTGCACACCCTGTCTTGTCCCCTGGGCCGCACAAAGCTGTCATTGCCAACCTGGAGACAAGGGGCCCCATGGTCTCACATGCCTCTCATTAACTGGGTTCTGTCCTGGCGGATCTTGAAGAGGGGCAGGGGTCAGCTGCAGGCCCCCTGGCATCCACATGGCAGCCACTTTTCCTCTTGCTCTTGTTCCCAATCCAGGCTCAGACTTGGGAAGCCTTGTCCATGCTCTTCACGCTTTCCTTTTTCCCAGATTGCCTTCCGGGTCAGGTTTTTCAAACTCAGAAGTTTTCCTCTGTGTCTCTGCTGTCATAGCCTTTCTCTGAGGCAGACTCCCAAGTGGTCCTGCTGCTAAGTGCAGAGAGGGCAGGTGTGACAGGAAACACAGTGGGTGGGAGAAGCATCCAGCAATGTTTTTGGGGAATGAACCCATCCACTGCAATCTCTAACGCAGGGCGCAACACCGGGCCTCCGGCAGGGCCCTGCTTCTCCTTAGCCCCTTCCCATCTTCCCAGGTGTGGTGGTGTCTGCCTCTCGGCACCTGTGTGCTGTCCACCGCTCCTTCCAGCTCATCCCCTGCCCCTCCTGCCTGGTGGCTCCCACGTGGCTGCACAGGAAACACAGGAGAGTGCAGGTCAGCTGGGGAGTTCTTCTCTCCAGCACCTGCTAACAGCTACTTTTTGACTTGACCATCCATCTTACATAATTACCACTAAATCCTGAGCTCAAATTCTTATGTAGGTCCCTGAATAAATCTGAACAAAGCCCCAAGGAAAAATACCGATCACAAGATGAATCAAGCCCGATTGCCTTTGCTGAGTGCATCAGCCTGTGAATGTCACTTGGCTTCTTTCAAAATGAATGATCCCAGTCACAATCCAATTGTTCACTTGAGAACAAACCCTGTTCCGTCCTTGCAGCTCTGCCCGGGGAAGCCATGGGCTGCTCTGGCTGGATACCACTTCTTAAAGACTACATTTGTAAATCCAATCTTTCCTCTTTAGAATTCTCCACTTCTGAAATTCTGGGACCTGAGTGTTATACTTAGCGCAGGTTCAAAATTTGAAAGACTAAATTTCTTTGAAGATTATTCAAGGAATGCTCTACATTCAGCAAATCTTCCAACGTGGTCCATAAGCCTTATGCGGCCTCCTAGCTGATGGAATAACCAGGCATCCAAGAAGCGGCATTTACCCCACGGGAAGTGGGGTAGGAGGCAGCACAGGCAATGGGTCTGAACACTTATCTCCACGGGAGAAAGTCTGACACCACCATGAGACGCTCACGTGGCAAGTTACAAATAAAAGAGCCTGATGTTTACGTAGAGCTGTAGGGTTTATAAAGAGGGTGCCATATGTTGTGCCATTTTGTTTTGTGGGTCTATGCTGACATTAGTACAGTCTCTATGGTGCTCTAGAAAGAATGCTGAGCCCGGACCAGCACCTGGGTTTTGCTCTTGGCTCTGCCACTGGTAAGTCACCAACAGGAGCTGAGAGCCCAACCCTACCTGTCGCTCTCGTGGAAGGGCAGGGCAGGGAATCAGGATTCTTTCCAACAGCTGTGAGAACGTCTCACCCAGCAACAGCACAGCCAGCTCCGACCCTTGTGCTCCAGCCTCGGAAAATGCCCCAATTTCCAGCCCACTGACACACTGCAGGAACGTAACAGAGCCTGAAACAAATGTGCTCAAAGGCTTCTAAGGCTACAGAGGGACACATGGCCCAGCAGGTCAGAGTGCACTCATAACTATCCTCCTCCGCTCTCCCAGCAACGTGTGCCTGAGTGTCCAGCAGCTGCCACAGGAATCTCCTCTGCAGTCACCCGTTCCAGGGAGCTTTCAGGAATGGGTGGCTGGAGCCCTGGGCATAAGTGAATTCTGGCCCTGCTAGATCGGGGACCATGACCACACTCCACCATACCACCAATTAATGGGGACGGGGAAGACAATGTGGGATTCCAGCACCTCAGAGGTACACTTGAACCCACGACCAGGTAGCCCCAATACTTCAGATCTTGCACAGATGCTGAGATTGTCAACCCATCACCCTGAAATCAGAGCGCTCAGGAGGCATAGGGTCATCAAATGTCAGCCAAAAACTGAACCGGAGTCTGAGAAAAGGAGTCTGCCCGACCAGAGGAAGCTGCTCAGCTCTGTGTGCCATTTCCTTTCCTATTTATTCAAACCTGTCACCTTCCTCTCAGATGCCTCTAGGGTACAGAAAGCCAAGTGCCTGCTCCAGCTTTTAGGATCCTTGGCTTTGGGTCTGACCTCCTGATTAGACATTAATCCTTTCCTTGACTACTTGATATTTCCTCGCTGACTGTATTGTTCTGAGGTGCTTTACCTACACTTAGACTCCCTGTTCCTACCTAGTTGCAATGTCCCACACTTACTCTGCCCTCAACCACATCCTGCCCATTTGTGCTGTTTGGGGTGGATGGTCGCTGCTGAGGCGCCTTTGGAATTGGTGAGCTGCCTTAATGTGGTTTTCTTACTCAAAGTGATCTCAAAACATTCATGAGAGATTGTTCTCCTTGTGATTCTTTGGGAAACAGTAATGTACTCTCAGCCCATAAAGGCATCAGGATATTTGTGTGGCTGTAAAACGCCACCTCACTCAGGTAGCCAGCAATTTGTAGCCTTTTTTCCCTGAAGTCAAGCATTAGATCTGAGGAAGACTCTGGAGGGCTTTATCCCTCACAAGAGATGGATTTGGAATATCCATCCTCAGACCCTACGAGTGCCTGGTCTGAGACAGTGAACTCACCACCAGCAGGGAGGAAAGCAGCAGCGAATGGGGAGAGGGTTTTGAGAGCCCAGCGTGGCTCAGGAAATAGATAATCTCAGCTTCTTGCTGGAAGCAACAATATCAAGTGCTTCTCCTAAACTTGGACTATGCAAGCAAAAGAGAGAAGGATAAAGGTCATGAAAAGTGAGAGCACTGAGAACACTAGGTCTTGGTAACTCTTTTGGGGAGACAAGAAGTCAGAGAAGTGGTTTGCAAGATGCCTGGAAAGAGCTTCAGCCAACTGAGCAGTGAGATTGCATGTAAACTTTTCAGGGAGTGAAGGGGATCAAACTCCGGGCCTGCAGGACATCGATGCCTTCTCTGAACACCTCCCCGCTCTGAACCTCAGGACATACCACTGATTCCACTCTGGCCCCAGGATCTCTATCTGTAGCCTGATCAAGTGAGATTATCCCAGGCTTGCTACGAAGATTCTTTGGGTAAATGTTCCTTTGAAAGCGTGGCAACTGGCCAGGACGTCTCACCTCTTGTGCGGCTAAAGGCCCCACATGTGGCTTGATTTCCCTTCATTTCTCCTCCTCCTCCTCTCTACTCACTCTTCCCTTTCCCCTGCAGGGTGGCCACCCATGGTGTGGTTCTCAGATGCTGGGCTTGATTTGCAAACTCAAGCCTCAGGAAATTCATTTCCTTGAGGAACACCTCTGGCCTGTTTTTCCCCAGGTGTGGGTTCCATGCTTCTGGGATGGCCTCACAGCCACTAAGCAAGTGTCAGGTAGAGGCAAGGGTAATTTTCAGGTAGAATAGTGGTTTTTTTCCCCAATTCAAAAATTAAATTACTGAAATAACTAAATATAACCTTAGCAAGAATTGCTAATCACTTGGTAAGTGTTACCACCTTGTCCCAAACTTCCAGGATTCTTTTAACACACCTCTATTCACCTAGAAATTTGCAGAAGGGTCCAGAACATTCTTGTAGGCTCCTTTCTTTACCTAGCAGGCTTTTTCTCTTATTAGCTTTGAAGAACCAGCCACATTAGTCCATGCTGACTTTCCAGGGAAAGGAAGGAAGCTCAGAGTGTGGTAATGTTAAATTGTCCTCAATTCCGCTACCGTAGGTTTCCACGAGGAATTTACATTTGTCATGGGTTGGATTAGCCTTGCCCCAGAATCACTTAAATTTATTCTCTTTCAATTGCTCCCCATCTCTGCTTCCAGGTTTGGGTCAAACTTACTGGCTGAAGGACTCAAGATATGAACAAACAAACTTGTGACTAGAAGCTTTTTATCTGATGAGTGACTGTTACAATCATTACTAATTCCAGCCCTATATTTTTTCCTTAGGACAAACAAGGTCTGCTCACCTCCATTTAATAGGGGACATGATGCAGCCTCTATAGGCAGCAGTATTCCTCATGAGGCAGCATTTTTCTAAAGAAAGTTGTTTACATATTTTGACTCGCTCTGAGCACATGTGACAGTGAGACAGGGAAACCCAAGACTCTGTGAAGAGGAAAGTATTGGTTGAGACAGCCCAAACCCAGGCTGGGGAACAAGAGTTATAGGCATTCTACCATACACATTCACAGTTTGTGAGTGACACACAGTGACATGCTGAAACAAATGCGAGCTCCTTACAGAAAAGGGGCAAAGGAAAGAATCAGCCTGGAGCTGAGAAGAGTCTATCTGGGCTCACTCTGCGCTTCCGTTCCGCTTTGCTCCTCAGGCTCTGCCCTGTGACTGCTGTCTGTCCCTGCCGCTCTGTCCCAACCTGGAACACCTTGGGGTGATGGGCTTTTGCTTCAGGTCCCCGCTGACGAACAATGCGTACTGACTCAAGATGCATTTGAGTCCTTAAACGCTAACTTCAGGGGAGACCCACACCCCTCCCACGTGCCCCGCCAGGGACTGCTGCCAGCCCCGCACCCCGGAGTGTCAGTGCTGTTCCTCCCACTGCTGTTTCCATAGGGAAAATTCTGTGCTGCCACTTAGTTTGTTTTTTAAAGCAACCTTCCTGTTTAGGATCTGAGCTAAGAGCACTTTGGATGTTGGGCAGACTGTCACTATCCTGAAGCAGTCAAACAACCTTGCACCGCCACCTCCCTGGGGTGAGTAGGATATGGTTTCGGAAACTCCAGATGCAGTTGTGTAAACAAGGTAGAAGTTTGTTTTTCTCTCACGCACAAATGTGGAATCAGGTGGGCCAGCACTTGTGCGAGGCTGGGGCCGAGTAGCCTCTGAGGCTCACTCTACCCCGCTGCCCGGCCGTGTGTAGCTCCCAGCTGGTCCTGTTCGCATTTCAGCCAGGAAGAAGGACGAGAAGCAGGCATCGGGCAGACATGGCACGCACCTGTGCCTCTGCTTACATCACAGTGAGGACGACACTGTCACATGGCCACACCGACCTCGAGCGTAGGAGATGTCTTCTTTCTTGGAGATCCTACACTGAAACCCGCTAGCCTTCGTTAATCACATAACGGAGCCGACACTCTAGTTTCTGGTCCCTGGACTCCCGCAGCAGAGACAGACACACTCAGGCCTCTGAATCTCTTATCCTTTCATTCATTCAGAAAAAAAGATACAACCACAGATGGTGTTTGTGGATAGAATCCCTGTGGCTTTCTTTTTAACCAAAAGGTAGTTATTGTCCAATCTCCTGTTTAAGAAGAGCCAGAGGGCCCTTTTCCAACCAAGAATTACCAGAGCCGTGTGCCGTGACATCTTGGGGCTATCTACAAACACTACCTTCTTATTCTTAACAGAAACTTCTTTTTAATCATAAAGGTAACAGTATAGATAGAACATGGGGAAATTATTAAAGGAAAATATATGCATTATCTGTAACCCCGTTCGTCTAGCACAAGCGCTGCTGTTGCTGGCAAATTTTCCTTCAGCATTTCTTCAAGTGAGAATAACTTTATAAAAAATATGTACATCTTTGACATTATTTCCTAACATTTTTCATGTTTCTACATTAGTTTTCAACAAGACCGTTATTTCAATAACTACATAATGGAGTAGATAAGTCATAACTTATGTAATAGTGCTCTGCTGTGAACATATAGGTTGCACCCAATTCTCTTCCTTTCCCTGAGATAAGAAACAATGGGAACTCTGTAAAGCTTAATTGTATATTCAGAATTTTACTTTCTAAATAGATATTTCTAAACCAGTTTTTATTATATAAGTAATATATTCACGAATTTAAAAAAAAAAAAAACAACTGTAGAGTAGGATGTAAAATGATCTTTCCCAGCGTTACGTTTCTGATTTTATTCCTCTGGTGACCTTTCATAACTTTAAATGATATTTATGTGACTTTAAGTGTTTACATTTATGAGCTGATGACTCCTGAATTTATACCAGCCTCTCGAGCAAGGATTCTGTGTGCATCAAGGTCGAATGGATTTGTTGCTACTCACTCTCCCCAGCTTTTCTTACGTGCTTGGCGCTCTGACTCATCTCTCTCCGTCTCATTTCCAATGCCATTAATCTTCTGGACTCCTCACTTGTGTGTTTCTGGAACGCCACCTCAGTCATTTTTCAAATGAACATATGGGGGAAGGGTGAACTTTACAGGGGATTTCAGGTCCAAAACTGCACACCTCCTCCCCGAGACACACACGCAGTCTCTCCATTGATAGTTCAGCTGGGCATAGAACTGTAGGACTCCCTTCGTTTTCCTCAGTACTCTGAAGACGGTCTTATAAAGACACATCTAACACTGGTGCTGAAAACTAATACAATAGTGTGATTCTCTTTCCTTTTGATCCAAAAGATGCACTTCACTGCAGGGTTTCTTAACCTCAGCACCATTGACATCTTGGGACCGCTAATTCTTTGTTGTCCTGCACATTGTGGGATGTTTAACATCCCATCCTCAACTCACTAGATGCTAGGAGGACCCTCTTCAATTGGCACTCTGAAAAATGTCCCCAGATATTGTCAAATGTCCCCCAGGAACAATACTGCCTTCGGCTGAGAACCACCAATTTACAGCAAAAGTGAAGCCGGAATGGGGCTGTGGTAGGCTGAATCACGGTCCCCCAAAGACGGCCACATCCTAATCCCTAGAACCTGTGAATATGGTACCCTATATGCAAAAGGAATTCTGTAATTAAGGATTTTGAGATGGGAAGATTATTCTGGATTATCTGGTGAGTACAAAATAATTACAAGGTTCTTTATAAGACAGAAGGCAATGGGCGGACAAAAGCAGAGGGCAGAGAGAAAGAGCTTTGGAGATGCTGTCATCAGCTTTGATGATGCAAGGAAGGGCCATGAGCCAAAGAATACAGGCAGCTCCTGGAAGCTGGAGAGCAAGGATTCTCCCCTGGAGCCCTCAAAAGAGACATAGTCACAAGGACCCATCATAGATGTCTGAATTCCAGAACTATAAGGTAGTAAATGTGTTGTTTTAAGCCACTATACTTGTGTTAATTTGTTATGATGGCAACAGGAAATCCATACGGGCCAAAGAACCTGCGAGTTGTTTCCACAAGCCACACCTCCAAATTGTCAGCTCAAAGGTGACAGTCTGCAAGGATGCATACCGTCCCCCCCCACCGTCCCCCCAGCATATAGTACGTGAACTGAATCAAAGATTTCATATGGTTCTTGGTCCCTAGTAGGAAGACTACACAGGTCCAGGAACCAAGAAGTAGAAATAGAAGTGGCCCTGTAACCACCATTCCTCATAACTAACTGGGAAACTTTGTGCTTCTCCCCCCTGTAACTCTGAGTTCTGCAGGGGAATATGTCGTAGTCTCCAAAGAGGACACACACTGCCTGAAGAGCAAGGAAAGAGTCCTGTTGAAATATTAGCTACAGCTGCCACCTGAGAACTTTGTGCTTGTGTCCAGGATCCAGCAGGCAAGAAAAGGAATCACTATCATGACAGGGATAGTTGAGGGCAGGGAGGAATTCCTGTGGGGCCCAGGGATTCTCTTTGGCACCTCTTTGGACTCCATCCAACTGTGAGTGTAAATAGTAGAGCAACCCTGGCCTGAAGCCCTGAGACCAGCAGAGGAGTATCTGAGGGTGTGAAGAACCCTGAGCAGAAGAGAGTGTTGATGAGCATAGGTCGTGTCCCCGACACCCGCTGCAGCAGCAAGGGTATCATGTACTCAGCCAACCTGTTTCCCCTTGTGAGAAGAGGCCCATGAGGGTTCAGCTGTCTGAATTTATAGAGAGTGGATCCAGGTGGCTCCAGGAGTGGCCCACGGTGGACACTGAGATGAGCCACTCACAGTCCCCATCAGGGAAGGACCTGCTGCCCAGAGTGGTGCTGAGAAGCAAAAAGCACATTTCTTCTACAGGGAACTGCTGAGGGGATGCATGACTGGTGGTTTTAGGAGGAGGGTAACCGGCAACAGTGTAGACAGTGGACAGGAGAGAGGGACCACAGCCAGGAAGATGGGTTGGAGTCCTGCACAGTCCGGGTAGAGCAGGTAAGGGCTGTGAGTCTGGAGGGGATGTGTCGCTCTGAAGAGAGCTTTAGGTAGAACAAGTATGCTGCAAATGCTGCCTGAGCGTGAGGATGAACAGAGGGCACCTAGGTGGACTGGCCGAGTCAGATTTGGGGGAGGGTGTCCCCCTTGCCAAGCCACTGCAGACAGACCTTCCCCCAGCTTCCTGAGCACGTTAGAGCCAAAACCACACCAGGGGCTGAGAGAAAACACATCTGACAAAACAAAGAGAAGTAAGAGGGTCTTAAGAACTCTGGGAGTCTTTATGTCCTTCTCACGTTCTTGTCTATTTTGTAATATAAATGTAAATTTTTAGCAAGAAAAGGAGGAAGGCTATGATCAATTGAATCGGCATGTATTAATTACACATTAGTGAAGATTATTCCACAGTTCACTGCAGTTCCCACAATCAGTCTTCACGTGGCAGACAAGTGTGGAACATGATGTTTCACGGTAATAATAATACCTGTTAAAGAAGAAGAGTCCTCAGCGCCACTTGTTACAAATCCAATCTGGAGTAAAGTTCTTGACAAACCATCTGCAGCGGGTGACAAACGGCCAATCTCTGTGGCCAAACACCGGCATCTGCAGAGACCAGCTCCAGGCAGCAGTGGGCCAGACAGCACCCGCAGGCTAGCCAAGGCCCCGAATTGAGAACCAGAGGTTTTTCCAGAAACACATTCTTTGACTCTCTCTGACTGACAAGATGAGGCTGATGATGCCAGTCTCACATGATGGTCATGTGCATTAAGATAATTTCTCTAAACAGCTGGCCTTTGGGACTTCCCAGAAATGGGGTATTGCTTTTGGTTTTCTATTTTGGTAAAATGGGGATTATTCCAAGGGTTCTACTCACCTTGCTTAAAAAGAAATCCTTTCCCCATAGGACAGACAGCCAATATTAGAGATTCTGCCCATTGCTAATTTCATCTTTTCTAACTAACACCTAAGAGCTTAAGAAGTCTGATGGACCCATCAGACACATCATGAGATGGACCATGGACCAAAATATGAACTTGTACCAGAACATCATTATCAGCTGATCTCTGCATTCTGACTGGTAGACCACAGTGGCATTCCAAGAACCAAAGGCCAGCAATTCAGTAAAAGGCTAGGCATTTCCCTCTCCCAGTGCACAGCTCCCCTGGTGAGTGGCTCGGTGCCTTAAAAGGAACCTGGGAGGGAGATTCACAGGACGTTCTTGTACTTTTATCATTGGGTCCTTGTTCAGGGATATGTCTGTATCTCTTCCCTCAGGAAGCTCTGGATCTGTGAACCATCTCAGACCCAGGCATTGGCCAGGGCCTTGCCCCTGCATCTGATAATCCAAGTCAGCCTCCCTTTTGTGAGGTACAGAGTTTCTTCAGCTACCGCAACTTGAGCAGTGCCTTAGTGGACTGCCCATCCATCTTAGTCCAAGGGATAGTGTGACCCAGCCACCAACAAAGATCCCTGAAGCTCCAACATTCTGATGTGCCACCTGGCCAGGTGCCCATGACAGAAACCATGCCAAATTTGTCTCTGGCAGAGAATTGCTGATCCTTGGTCTCTACCACCCAGGAATCTAAACATCCACATTGAAACCAGGGAGGCTGTTTCAATGGCAGCATCTCCCATCTTCATCCTGGCCCTCAGAGAATAGCCAGCTCTGTACTTTTCAGAGATGTGAGCTGTTGGTGTTACCTAGGAGCAGAGGCTGAACAGGGATAGTTTGTGAGAATAATGTACTGAAGTGCGCACACAGGAGAAGGCGAGTGAGGGAAACAGGGTAGAGTAGGGAGAAAACTAAGCACAGACGTGGTCCCAGCTGGGAACTAGTGCCAGCCGGGTCCTCAGGAGAGTGCTGGAGCATGAATCGCACCCTGAGCTGTACCACTCTGAGGCAAGGGGCCCAGGCTTACATACTTTGTGTCCATCAGTCCTTGGCCTCGGGCTGCCTCGGAGAGTCAGGGGAGGGGGGTAATCTCTCCGGCGAGTGGCTGCTGTTCTGTGGAAGAGAGTTCTATGCAGAAGGCAGAAGCCAGCACTCTGAGCAGCCGGGCAGTAGGTGTTCTGGCCTCGCCTCACGAAGGTAATCTTGGCATAGCACTGACAGTGTCCACCATGGGAACACTTCCTTACTCTCATATCGCTCCATGCTGTGGTGAAGGGATGTCCTGTAGATCCTTTTAAGGGACACAGGAACAAGTGAGCCAGTAGCCCATGACAAAGTTACTCCGACACTCTTTCCTATGTTCTAAATCTTTGGAATCCTCTTTCGGCATTTCACCAAGGAACATCTGACCTCTCTCCTTTGCCTACTGTGGACCACACCACGTGGGAGGGAGGAGGGAGTGTTCCTAATAGAGGAAATACCATACAAAGACTCAGACCCAACGTACAACACAAGTTCAAGGACCTGGAAGAAGCGTGGTGTGACCAGCTTAAAGACAGGGAGGGAGGATGGCAAAAAATAAGGCTTGAGAAGCAAGTGGAGGCTGCATCCCATGGGGGCGCAGGCACGGTAAGGCAGCCACTCAAGGCTCTGACCACGGAAACAGCGGGATCACACTTCATCTTCAAAAAATTTCACTCTGGCAGCATGTGAGGATTGGAAGTGGATTGAAGGATTGAACAAGGCCCAGGAGAACCAGCCTTTTGTCCTGTCCCTTGCGAGGGCCATCCCTGGTCTGCGGTCACTGGCCCACTCACGCATCACCAGCTCTGAAAGGGAGGCTGTCGGCAGAACCGGCGCTAGGATCTCAGCCTCCTACCTCACAGCCCGCTCCTGGGCAGATGGATGGCCTCTGCAAAGCTCGCCATCGATCCCAGTCCTAGCCAAAGAGTAAAACAACTGTCACCGCTGCATTTACATTGCGGGCTGACAAGTGTCTGCAATGCAACATGGTGCGGAGGCCTCCGGGATGGCGCCTGGCCCACCCTCTGCCCTGTCAGTGTACGGCTCAATTCCTCCTTCTCCAGCCCCTTTGTAAATTGCCTTTGTCAGCTTCTCCTAACAGCAGCTACTCTCCTCATCAATCAGAGCCGCTGGCCTGTTGGAATGAAACATTCCCTCTCCCGGCCAGCTGAGGAGAAGGGTTTCAGGCCCGAGCGCTCCCTATTTGTTCTGGGGCAGCCACCAACACGCTCCCGGGCCTAGCGCTGGGCTGTCTGCCCTTCAGACACCCACTGCCCACCTCAGCCACAGACCTGAGCCTGCCCTGGCACCGCCTGGGGCCAAGACATACCTCCTACCTGCTGGCAATTGGTGACTTAGTAAAATACAGACTTGGGTCCCTTTATGTAGGGTGTCAACAAGTGCCCGATTTCTAGGCATAAGAAAGATGGTATCTCCTTATATATCTTTAGTACTTCATGTATCCATTAAATCTTTCATCCAGTCCTTTGTGAAGCATGTGTTGAACACCTGCTTTCTGGGGACAGATTTCCAAGACAGTCTCACACCTTAGGGAAGATGTAGCGCAGGTTAGGAGAGGAGCCCTGAGGCCAGGCCGCCCAGGGTTCAGTTCTGCCTCTGCCACTCCGGGCTGGCGGGGGAGCCCTGGGCAAGTACAGTACCAAGCTTGGTTCTTCAGTGAAACAAGGATGGAATGGGTGCCTACCTCACAGAATGTACATGAGGATTAAATGATCTAATAGACGCGTACGCTTAGAACAGCGCCTGGAGAGTGTGAGTGCTACGTAAGAGATATAAATTGTCATCAACATCACTATCTTTATCATTTGATTAGACCCGTGAGAAAAGATTAGGCCTTATTATGCCCACTTTATAACAGAGGCACTGAAACTCAAGGGCTTAAAGACGTTATGTCTTTAACTCACAGACCCCACGTCAGCAACTGACCAGCAGGCCTTGAACGCAGGCGTGCTGACTCCAAGCCCAGTGCTCTTTCCACCTCAGATACGCAGTTCCGTAGGATCAAGAGGGCTCTCTTACGTGCATTATTTAAACTATGTGAAAGTATCCAGAATTTGCCCCTGCCCACATAACTGACCTGCCACCTCTCCTGGACAATGTCCTCCTTGTGGGCAGGATAAATCACTCCCCAGCCCAAATGAAAACTCCCTAGGGGACTCCAACGACACTGCTTTCAAAGGCCACCACCCAGCCATTGCTGTAGGCTCTCCCAGACCACCTGTGAGCGAGCATGCCCTGGAAAAGTTCGGTGCACAGAGTAAGTTGTGAATAGTTTCCCAGGTTGTTGATGATAAAGCAAAACAGTGGCCACCAAAACAAGTAAAAAGGCATTTGCTTCAATTTACACTCACTGCGGGACATGCTCATTAAGTGTCCCTATGGCTCTGTGCCATGTAGGCTGGATCCGGACAGTGCAGAGGCTCCTTCAAAAGACACTAAAAAATACTTCGGCAGCCTCAGGAGCCAATGTGCAGGCTCTTCTAAGTGAAGGGGGCTCCCCATGGAGAATGTTTTGCTTAATTGTTGAAGGTAAAGTGCCACAGTACGGTTGGTGATGTGAGCTTAGCTCTGCTGTTTCTACATTCCCCTCTGGGGTTTTGGAAGTGGCTTTGGTGGTGGCACGGTAAGGAGAGGCAGGGGATGGCTGCTGTCACAGAGACATGTGCCATGAGCACAGCTGTGCAACCACATACTTTGGAGAGGGCTGGACACCTGAGAATGGCTGAGTGCTGGCAAAATCATGTGTGTTGGGTCAAAAAATAATTTGGATAAATGATGACGTGGGAAAAGAAAACAACTACTGACTAGAGATTCATGAACACCCAGAACTTTCTGGTCCAGGAATTTTACAGGTCCTCTCCTCTCTCCTACCCTTTCCCTCAGCTGCATTCAAATAAGGAGGTCCTTTGTGGAACCAAGTATCATACTTCAATGTTTCGTCGTGGTTGGCATTAAACCCACTAGGAAGCAACCCAGTCACGTTCCCCTAGATTGACCTTTCTATTTATTCATTATTTTTCTTCTATTTTCTCCTTCTACAATATTTTATTAGAATAAAACATTACTGTTTTAGGTTTTATCAGACTTGGAGCTGCCTTTGCTTTCAAACTGATTTTGTTTTTATTGCAATGAGATCACAGTCATAGCACACTAAGAGACAGAGATGCAAGCCAGTAGCTCGCCATGCTCTTCATCCTCTTGTCAGATACAACATAATGCCCAGAGAGTACCCACCCTGCTCCCACTCCCTGCCGAGTGGGATTCTTTCCTCGCCTAATCGGCATAAGCCCTGACAGTGTTGCTTCCATAGTAGTGAGCAGGCAGTGGGGCAGGAGAGATCCGAGATCGCCCCCATCTCCAGGCTGCTCACTGCAGAGCGATGGGCTCTCTTCTGCGGTAGGAGGCAGAGGGGCCCAGATGCATCTGTTAATTTCCTTAGGTCCCAAATTGCGGGCCCAGGTCAATATCCAGTCTCAACTCTCTAACCGTCTTTGGAACAACTACAGGCAGATTTTCCCTTGTTCTTTAATAGAAACCTAAAAAGTAAAGTACTTGTGATTTCTAACCCAGAGGCACCAAGAAGGGGATTTGCAGATGCTACCTATTCTCCTCCCATTCCGTGGATAGGTAGCCTTTTCTGCAAAGAGGGATCACGGACCTGGATGGGTGTTGCTTCAGGACGACAGAAAGGATTCCCAGTATGTCAATCCCATCCACTTCCCAGAGGGGGAAAAGCCATGACCCGGTGTCTTGGGGGTTTCAGGACCCTATGGAGGAACTATTCTAGAATCTTCCTAGAGCAAGATATAGTTGTATGACAGGTTTTTTTAAATTTTATTTCAGAATATTATGGGGGTACAAATGTTTTGGTTACATAAACTGCTTTTGCACTGTTTGAGTCAAAGTTACAAGTGTGCCCATCACCCAGCTAGTGTGCATTATACCCACTAGGTGTGAATTTACCCAGCCCCTCCTCTCCCCCCACCTGCTTGATTTCCGATGAGCGTTGTTTCTCTATGTGCAGCACAATTCACAATTACAAAGATGTAAGAGGTTTCTTGACACAAGAAAGGTTTCTCTTTCTTGACACATTTGCCTCCAGCAGAAATCATTTCAAAGCCGAATGTGCAGCCACGAGTGTAACAACTGTAGCCCTCGGTATAAAACTTTGTCGAATCCTATTATACCATACCACACTGGAGGAACAGAGCAGCTTTTTGTCTGAGACAGAAATTCTGTTCCTTTCCCATTACTGGTCTTCCCTAAACAGCAGCAAAAGCTCCTCATTTAGAAACACTTTCACTTTCCCTGTGGCCCCCTCCCTGGGCTATTTTGGCCCCTTATTGAAGAATGGAAGCAAAATTACATTTTAAAACTAACCATTAGTTTATCGATACTAAGGAGGTTTGTTAATCAAATTAGACTTTTTCCTTTCTTGATCAATACATATCTGGCTTGTCCTGCTAACAGACAGTTACCCAATTACCTGCTCTCTAATCTCATCCTCCACCACATTTAAAAATTTGGCTTATTTCATTGATTCACGTAACAGCTAAATTGGCACCCAGTCTCTTACAGAACAGATTGAATCTGGCCTGCATTTGATTAAAATGCCTCACTGAATCCAACGCCAGATGTAGCTTTCTCACCCTTACGTCGCCCTCAGGAGTTACCCAGAGCCCAACATGTGACAGAGGGGGACATTTAAGTCATATGTCCTCTTACCAGTCTTCAGAGACTTCCAAATGTACAATGGAATAGATTTGTCCAATAAGCATCAAAATTCCTGGTTTTCACCTCCTTGAGCTAAATTCCTAGCAATGGAATTTCTGAACCAAAGGGGCAGTTCCTTAACACATATGATGATTCCACTGGCTGCAGAACAAAATAGATGAGAATATATAACTGTGGGAAGAAACAATGTTCCTTTTTGATTTAATAAAAGGGGAAATTTCTGAGAATTGCAGTGCGATAGAGTAATAATCTTACAGAAACCTTAAAAACAATTTCAAGCACTAATGTTGATATTTAACAGTTCTCTCCTATTGTGAAAAAAATTTAATTGAAATGCAACTGTAAATTGCAACTCACTCACACAGAGTAATCATTTACTTGTCCTTGGGGATTACATGATGGAGCTAAAGGATTTCTAATTACCAAGGGGACAAAAATCTGTTATTTATGTCATTAGTTTTCACCTCAGCCTTGCAAAAGGAGAGAATGTAATTTAACTCATTTGCAATAACAATTCTGAAATTATAAGTAGAAAATGTTTAAATGTCCAATATTTTATAATGTATAAATGTGATATAAGTCTAAATTATTTATAAATAAGTTACATTATATATGCAGAGAAACAATAAATTACTTGTCCAGTTTAATGCAAATAAGGAACAAGGTAACTCACTGTAAGATGCTTCAAAGCCACGAGGGGATGTTACTATCAGAATTTCTGTCTGACTCCACATAAACCAACTGCACAGCTATACAGAGGGAGCCCAAACCTAAAATCTGGGCTCAAAAATACAGGACAAGAGAAAACAAAACCCATATGGAATAAATGGTTTATAGTCTTGTTTAAATCTTGCTTATAATCTTTATTCTATTGTTTAATATAGTGATATTAGAGTTACAGTCAGATGAAATACCTTAGCGTCCCCATCCGAAAATGGAAATAGTAATAATGATAATATAAATACATCCTTAACAAGGGGTTATTTACAAAAAATAAATAGGTGGCTAGTTCCTTTCTGTACAAGGGGGTATTATACAATGCAGGCAAATATAAAGGCAACAGATAAAAGGATACACGGAAACTCTAAGTAATGGAATTTCCAGATTTTACATTTCAAAATCAGTCATACTACTTGGAGAAAAGCTACCCTGAAACAGCCGACGCTGGTGCCTGCAGCCTCACAAAATAGGAAAAGAAATAGGAAATTTTCAGATTGGTGGGGTCTATACTTTTCTGGCTATATCCCAATTACCCATTCTGCTGGGTTCAGTGGAACTCAGAGGGCTTGTAATTTCACAGGACACAGTGTGAAGTTCATTCTTGGATGGAACTGTCCGACTAAAGCACTGGCTATCACTCTAGTGTCCTGAAGGGAGCTCCAGAAATTCATTTTTCTTAAGACACAGTCTTGCAGGGATAGCGGACACAGAGCATGTATGATATTGCCTCATTTCGTCCCCTCGGCAACCCGATGAGGTTAGTAATTACAGTGTCTTTGCCTTACAGGTGAGATGACAGACACACAGAAAGGTTAGGAAACCAGCCAATGTCCCACACCAGGAACTGCTTGAGCTGGGAATGAGACCTGGGAGTCTAGAGCCAAGCTGAAGTTCTTTTAATGCTCATGGAAAATCCAGCAAGATATTTTTTGGGGGAGTGGAGAGGAGAGGTCTATTTTTTAAGCTGGAAATATTTAAATAAAGGCACTATTTACATATGATAAAATGTACCTATGAGTGTACAGTCTAATGAATTTTGGTCATTGTATACAATCATGTAACCACACGATCAAGCTAAACAGTTCACTCCTCTTGAAAATATGCCTTTGCACTCAATCCCACATTCCCAACTCCAGGAAAACACTGATCTGATTCAGCCATTATAGTTTTGCCTTATCTAGAATTCCAAATGAATGGACTCATAAGTAGGTAGTTAATTGTGTTTGACTTCTTTCACTTTGAATAATGTTTGAGACACATTCGTGTTGTTGCATGTACTTTGTATCTTCTTGTGGCTGAGTTTCAGAGTATGGATGTGTCACAAAGTGTTTGGCTATTTACCATTTGATGGTATTTAGATTCCTCCCAGTTTGGGCTATTGTGAATAATGCTTTTATGAATATTCCCTTATGTGTCTTTATATGGATAAATGTTTTCATTTCTCTTAAACAATAACCTAGGGGTAGACTTGCTGGGTTGTATGCTAAGTGTATGTTCACCTTATAAAATACTGCCATACTGTTTTCCAATGGTTCACCATTATACATTCATACCGGCAGGATATGAGAGTTCTAGTTGCTCCACAGCCTTGCCAGCTTTTTGAATTGTCAGTATTTTTAACTTCGGCCATTCTAGTGGGTGTATAAAACCATCTCATTAAGGTTTTAATTACTTGTTTGTGATAATTTTACTAGTGAGGTGTTTACTGGTTTTGAGATGTGTAACCTTTTTATAGGCTTATTGGCTATTTATGTGTTTTCTTTAGTGAGGTGCCTGTTCAAATCTTTTGTTCATTTTTAAAAATTGGGCTGTTTGACTTCTTATAATTGAGTTTTATAATTAAGTTGGTATAGTCTGGATTTCCAGCCCTGTCCTCAGAGTTTGTCCGTTTCTGTTCACTCTACACTACCTTCGCATGCTCACCTTTTTGCAAATGTCCAAGTTTTAGAGTTGTTTTTAGTAGTGTGTTTTGTTTGGCAAGGTCTTTGTCTATCATACCTAGAAGCAGAAGCAGTTTGTGTTTTAATACAACACCAGGGTGAATAAATACAAGGAAGTTCACACTGAGGCACGTCCTCAAACTGTTGAAAGCCAGAGATTAAGAGCAAATCTTAAAAACAGCAAGAGAAAAATGACCACTACATATGGAGGAATGATGATCAGATTAATGACTGACTTCTTATCAGAAACTATAGAGGCCAGAAGAGAGTAGAAAAACATCCTTAAATGCTGAAAGAAAAATTAAAAAACAAACTGTGAACCTGTAAGTCTATATCCAGTAGATTTTAAAACATATGCTACCCAGGTACTTGGAGTAAGGCCAAACTTTCAACATAGGCAATGTGGTAGTTTTCAATGTGCCTGATGAGGTCAGTCAAGGTGGAGAAGTGAAATCCACAGTCCCTGAATCTGCAGGAATTAAGCAGCAGCAGATGGTGACACTGCCTGCCATGGTTTTACCCTGACATCTCTCTTGGTGCTGGCTCAGCTAGAGCCAGGCAGGCTGGCCATTGTGTTTTGAAGACACTTCTGGCAGGAAGTGCCAATCCTACTGCCTCAAGGTGCTCAGACATAGGAGGCCCTCTGGCTCCTGGGAATACCTGACTTCTGTGTTTGGAGACTTGACAATGATCAGCCTCCCTGTGCTGATGAGCACAGTTTTCTAGCCAGTTGGATTAAGTTTCAAAGGTCATGAGGCTGACATCATAGTTTCAGTTTCAACTTTTAAAAATTCTTAAGCATCATCTTTTAGTTTACTAAATCATTTTTATCAAATAGTTCAGTAAGACTTTCAGTGAGTTCATGATATATCAGAGGCTTTAGTCTAAGGCTTAAGCTAAAATTCAGACACATTTGGTGTATCAGAGTCCCAGAACAAATGGATGGCATGCTCACATGGGATGCTCTGAGAAGCGTTAATTAGGGACCATATACAAATGTGTGGGCTGATTGTAGAAAACACACAGGATGGTACAATTCCCCAAAGATAGTAAGAGCAGAAGCTACTACCACCTCCAGGCATGAAGAGAAAGGGGAGGGAAGAGTTATTAGGATCTGGAGACCAAAGAAGTCCCTGACAAGAGCCGTGGGATTTGGCATTTGCCATCAGGAGGTTGGTGGCTGAGTTCCTGACACAGCCTCATTGAATGGAGAGCCACAGGAAACTCAAGGGATTTGTTGATTTTGACAGGATCACATGACTGACTTCCTTGGGAGTCTCCCAGAAATAAATGGAGGAATGAGAAGGAAAAAGGATTATGCCCATATTTGAAGGTGAAGCCAGGAGTCTGTGACATGTGGATTATTGTTCAGATGACCTATGCTGAGGCTGGGTAACCTGAAGGAACTGGGGTCCTGTCTTCTTAAAGTCCTAGAGTCATGAACATTAGACTTACATAAGAGTATGTGTTGGAACCTCAGCCAATCCAGAGTGGTTTATATAATTTGATTTCTAACTCTGCAAGTGATGTATGAATATATTCTATTTTTTTTTTTTTAATAAACCACAACCAGAATGGTGCCTCTCATTCTATTTTAGAGTAGGGACTTTACAACCCATTAGTTAGGTATTCAGTATTTCCTTTTCCTTCCTTCTCCAGCCCGCCCAGGGTTGCCTTCCCCTTTGCTTTCATCTTTGTGACAAGGGGATTTGGATCACCATAGCCCCAGCACCTCAACTTTCCTCAGGGGACAAATTGACAGGTCAAGCCCTTTTTGATTTGTTAGCTGTTGCTTTCTGAGGGAGAAGAATCACTTGCATTCTTTTTTCTTGTCATAACTGAGGAAATGTCAGGATCTTTGTTTTGAAATACTAAATGGCACTGCTTTTTTCAAGGTTGATAACCCCTTCACACGGGAAGTAGGAAGAGTGAGTGCTTTGCCTTAATTGTCCCCAAGTCCCCAGGTTAATGTATAAGCTGGGGAACCTTTTCTTGGCGTGAACACTTTTTGTGGAGATGACGCTGAGGAGGAATAAAGGTAATTTATCAGAGGGAAGTGTTTTCTGCTAATGAGGAATTAGAATCAACCTCTTCTGGGTTTGTTGTCACGTCAATATCAACACCCACACCCAAGCCCGGCACAGGGTCGGTACTAGCTGAGTGTTACTAAGTCAGTCTAATTTGCAAGAAAGTTGAGCTTTTCTTGCCACCTTGACAAAAATCCCCCAGTGCCTGCGGTGGCCATGAACACAGGCTATTCTATTTAACATCTGGAACAGTCTCTCTACTCACAAGGTGTCTGGTGAGGCTTAGAGGTTTTGTTGTTGCTGCGTCCTTCCACCTATGTATGACTTCTTCCTTTTTCTCTATCCCTAACTTCACTCCAGTTCACTTCTCTTCCCGGTCTCGGCTTGTTTAGCCTCTTTTCCTCAAACATGGCCAAAAAATCATGGACTTTAAGACAATGAAGAGGCATTAGCAATTTTCTAATCCAATGCCCTCATTTTACAGAGGAAGATATTGAGAGTTAATCAAGTTATATGACTGTCTCAAGGTTAGATGACTGATCAGTAATATTTGTGATAGTTAACATTTATTATCTACTGTGTGCTGGACACTAGTAAAGTGATTTACAAATATCATTTAATCCCTACAAAGACTGATGATGTAGGTGCTTGTGATGGTTGTTTTGAGTGTCAAGTTGGCTAGCCACAGTCTCCAATTATTCAATCAAATGCTAATCTGGGAGGACTCACATCAGGGAGATGGCAGAATAGGACTCTCCACAGTTCATCCCCAACGAAAACATTAATTTAAACAACTATCCACACAAGAAAATACTTTCACTGGAGCTAAGGAAAGAAGTGAGGAATTACAGCACCTGGGTATAACAGAGAACTAACAAAAGACACATTAAAGAGTGTAGGCAGAAGGTTACATGAGCCACATCACCCCTCCTCCAATCCCAGGTGGCACAGGACAAGGAGAGATACCGTCTGTGTAGGGGAAGGAGAGGGAAGTGAGCACCAAACTTTGCCATGAACCCCAATACCAGGCCACCCCTGTAAAAACCCACACTGGGAAGGTTCCTATGGCCCCAGACTTCAGGCTGATACCTGGGGACTGAGCCTCTAGCCTCGCCCTATTCACCAAGTGGACCCCACAGCTCCAGGCCTGCCCAGAGGATTTCATCTCTGGGCCTGTCTTGCCTCCAGGGTGACCCCAGGCTTCAAACCAACCCCAGATGGCTTCAGTGGCCCTGAGCTTCAAACACACCCCAGTATCAGGCCAACCCCAACAAACTGAGGCTCCAAGCTGGATCCCGAGTCAGGCTCACCCCACAGCCCAGGATTCCAGGTCAGTACCCATGGAGTGAGCCTCCAGGCCTGCCCTGGTACCAGACCAGATCCTGTAGCCCCAGGCTCCGGGCCTTCCCGATAGACTCAGTGTCCAGGCCTGTCCCACTACCAGGCTGACTCCAATGGCCCAGATTCTGGACTGTTCCCAGCACGAGGCTGGCCCCCATATCCCCAGGCTCCAGGTCTATGCAGCAAATTAATTCTCTGGGTTGCCCCAGCACCAGGCTGGCCCCCATGACCACAGTGTCTGAGATGCCCCAGTACCAGGCCAGCCCCCAATAGCCCCAGCCTTTGGGCCACCCAGTGCCAGTGCAGCCCCCCACAGACTCAGGCTCCAGGCCCACTGCAGGGATAGGCCAGACCTAGTGGCCCTGGACTTCAGACTGACAACAGCACCAGGTACCCCCACAGCCTCAGTCATCAGGCCTATAACCTGTGGACTCAGTCTCCAGGCCAGGTCCTGTGAACATAGGCTCTAGGCCCACCAGCACAAGGCCAACCTTTGCAGCTCCAGGTTCCAGGCCAGCCCCAGGTTTCAGACCATCCCACAATCAGGTTGGCCCACACAGTCCTAAGCTCCAGGTCTGCCCTAGCACCAGGTAAGTACCCCTGGCTTCAGGTACCAGGCAGGCACCTGTTGACACAAGGCCCCAGGCCTGCCCAATCCCAGGCTGGTCACTGCACCCTCACATTCTGGCAGACTCAGGGTCCAGGCTTGCTTCAGCAGACCCAGGGTCCAGTAGACCCTGGTTCCATGCTAGCCTGCTACAGACCAAGGCTCCAGGTCTACCACTTCCCCCATTCCTCAGGCTTGCCCCAGTGCCAAGTCAGCCCCAGTGGCCTCAGGCTCCAGGCCCATCCCAATAGTACCAGGCATGAGGCCCATCCCATCACCTGGCCAATCCCTACAGACTCGTGTTCAACATCTACTCCAGCACTAGGTCAGCTACCATGGAACCAGGCTTTAGGTTGGCCCACACAGATACAGACTATAGGCTCACATTCATGAACCCAGGCTTGAGGCCCAGTCCTGTGAACCCAATCAACAGGTATACCCTTACTGGTTCCAGGCTTCAGGCCCATCTGCTGACCCAGGACCAGGCCAGCCTAGTTGAGGACTCCAGCAGCAAACCTGCCCATGGACCATGCCACATACTCTACGCAGAATCTCTGGATGGGCTAACTGGTAAAGGGCTTTCCTGAACAAAACCAGTCTGCAAAGACTGCAATTAAGTCCCTCCATCTTCAAATGCAGTGACATCAACATAAGGCAACAAGAAACACGAAAAACAAAGGAGATGTAACACCACCAAAAGAACACAATAGTTTCCCAGTAGCTAATCCCAAAGAAATAAAGATTTATGAACTGCTTGGCAAAGAATTCAAGGTCATTTTATTAAAGAAGTTCAGCACACACTTCAAGAAAACAGAGAAATAATTCAATTTAAAAAAATCAGTAAAACAATGACCAAAATGAAAAATTTAACATAGATAAAATTCGTTTAAAAAAACCAAATTCTGGAGCTGAAAAATATAATGAAGTGAAAAATGTAATAGAGAACCTTGACAGTAGAATTGATCAAGCAGAATAAAGAATCTGTGAACCCCAAAACAGGTGATTTGAAAATAAAAAGAAAAAAATAAAAAGGAATGAGGAAATCTTGTGGGATATATGATACACCATCAAAAGAGCAAATACTCAAGTTATAGGAGTCCAAAAAGGAGAAGACAGACAGAGAAGTAGGTAGAAAGCTGATTTAAAGATACAAAGGCAGGAAACTTTTCAAATTTAGGGAAAGATATAAATATTTAAGTATAGGAAGGTCAAAAGCCTCTAATTAGGTTTGATTCAAACACGATTACCCTGAGACATATTATAATCATGTTAAAAATCAAAGGTGAAGAGAAGATTCTGAAAGCAGTAAGAGAAAAGATATAAATCACATAAGAGAGTTACTATAAAGTTAGATTTCTCAGCAGGAACCTCACAGTTCAGGAGTGAGGGGGATGGTATATTCAAAGTGCAGAAAGAAAAAAAAACAACCAAGAATACAGCAAAGCTGTCCTTCAGAATTGAAGGAGAGATAAGGACTTTCTAAAGGGAATTATTCAAGCTGAAAGAAAAGGACAGTAACTAGTAACATGAAAACATATGAAAGTTATAAAACTCACTGGTAAAGTACATAGTCAAATTCAGAATACTCTAATATCGTAATAGTAGTATCATATCTTTAGTATGAATGTTAAAAGGCAAAACTATTAACAAAATAATAGCTACAATAATTTGTTAGGTGATATACCATGTGAAAAGATGTAAACTGTGGTATCAAAACTATAAAACGTAGGGAGAGTAGAGTGGAAGGGTAGGGTTTTTGTATGCATGTGCAATCAAACTTAAGTTGTTACCAGTTTAAAATAGCCCATTATAACTATAAGATGTTTTATGTGAGCCTCATTGGGTCTAGAAAGCAAAAACCTATAGTAAATACATAAAAAATAAAAAGTAAGAAAACAAAGCATACTATTAATTGCATATTAATACTATAGAAAATCCCCTGATCACAAAGGAAAACAGCTAGAAAGAAAGGAACAAAGGACCTATAAAAAAAACCAGAAAACAATTAACAAAATGACATTAGTAAGTCTTTACCAACAATTACCTTGAGTGTAAATGGATTAAATTCTCCAAAAGACATAGAGTGGCTGAATGGATGGATAGACAGATAAACAAATACAAGACCCAACCATAAGCTGCCTGTAAGAGACTCACCTCACATTTAAGGACATACATAGACTGAAAGTGAATGGATGGAAAGAGATACTCCATGCGAATGGAAACCAAGAGAGCAGGGGTAGCTATACTTGTATCAGGTAAAATAGACTAACTCAAAAACTATAAGATGAGACAAAAGGTCATTATATAATGATAAAAGCGTCAATTCACCAGAGTACACAACAACTATAAATACATGCACATCTATGTAAGTCCTTTTGTGTTGCTATAAAAGAATACCTGTGGCTCAGTAATTTATGAAGAAAAGAGGTTTATTTGGCTCACAGTTATTCAGGCTGTGTGAGCAGCATGGTGCCAGCATTCGCTTCTGGTGAGGGCTTCAGGCTGTTTCCACTCACGGTGGAAAGTGAAGGGGAGCCGGCACATGCAGATCATGTGGCAGGAGAGAGAAAGCAAGAGAGAGGAGGAGGTGCCAGATTCTTTAAAATGACCAGTTCTTATAGAAACTAACAGAGTGAGAACTCATTACCTTGAGGATGGCAGCCAGCCATTCAGGAGAGATCTGCCCCCACCATCAGAACACCTCCCATCAGGCCCCACCTCTAACACTGGGGATTAAATTTCAACATGATCCTTGGTGGGCCCAAACAAATGGTGGGGCCACATAAAAACCATAGCAACACCCAGCATCAGAGGACCTACATACATAAAGCAAATGTTAATATATATGAAGGGAGAGAGAAACTGAAACACAATAGTAAGGGACTTTGATACCCCACTTTCAGCAATGACAAGTCATCCACACAGAATATCAACAAGGAAACATCAGGCTTAAACTGTACTTTAGACCAAATGTGCTCAACAGACTTATAGAGAACATTCCATTCAACAGAAATGGTATATATTCTTCTCAAGTACACACGGAACATTCTCCAGGATAGATATGTTAGGTCACAAAATAACAAATTTAGGAAGATTGAAATCATATTAAATATCTTTTCCAACAATAATGATGTGAAACTAGAAATCAGTAACAGGAAAAATCTTAGAATATTCACAAATACATGGAAATTAAACATGCTCCTAACAACCAATGGGTCAATAAAAATTAAATTAAAAAATAAAAAATACTGAGACAAACAAAACTGGAAACACAACATGCCAGAACTTATGGAATGTAGCAAAAGCAATTCTAACAGGGAAATTTATAGCAATAATCACTCACATCAAAAAGAAAGATCTCAAATAAATGATTTTTTTTTTTTTAGCACCTCAAGGAACTAGAAAAACAACTAAGCCCAAAATTAGGAAAAGAAAATAAGAGTATAAATAAATGAAATGGAGACTAGAAAACCAATGAAAAGATCAGTGAAAGTAAGAGTTGGTTTTTTGGACAGATGAAGAAAATTAACAAACCATTAGCTAGACTAAGAGTAGACTTAAAATTAGAAATGAACTAGGAGACTTTACAGCTCATACACAGAAATAGGATCAGAAGAGGCTATTATGAACAATTAGACACCAACAAATTGGATAACCTAGAAGAAATGGATACATTCCTAGACAAATCTTCCAAGGCTGAATCATGAAAAAATAGAATATCTGAACAGACCAACAAGGAGATTGCATCAGTAATAAAAAGTCACCCAGCAAACAAAAGCCCAGGACCTGATGGCTTCACTTCTGAATTCCAAACATTTTAAGAAGAACTAATGCCAATCCTTCTCAAACTCCCAAAAAATTAGAAGAAATACTTCTAAACTTATTTTATAAGGGCAGCATTACCCAGATACCAAAACCAGACAAGAGGACTATAAAAAAAAAAAGAGGTTTTTTTTAAGAAAGTTAAATTGTCCCTGTTCATGAGTGACATGATTATATATAGAGAAAACCTTAAAAACTGCACAAAAAACTGTTAGAATAAATAAGTTTAGTAAAGTTTCAGGACACAAAATCAACATACGAAAAATCAGTAGCTTTTCTGTACAGTAACAATGAACTATCCAAAAAAGAAATCAAGAAAACCCCACTAATAGCTAAAATACATACACATACACACACACACACTTAGAAATACATGTAATCAAGGAGATGAAAGACCTGTATGCTAAGGACTATAAAACACTAATAGAAACAGAAAAAGGCAAATAAATGGAAAGATATCATGTGTTCATGGATTGGAAGAATTAACATTGTTAAAATACCCATACTACCTAAATCGTTCTACAGGTTCAATGCAATTCCTGTTAGAATTCCAATGATGATTTTTTTTCCCACAGAAATAGAAAAAACAATCCTAAAATTTGTATGGAACTACAAAAGACTCTGAATAGCCAAAGCAACCTTGAGCAAAACAACAAAGCTGGAGGCATCATACTACATGACTTCAAAATATCCTACAAAGGTATAGTAATCAAAACAGCCTGGGACTGTAATAAAAAGCATAAAAAACAAGCACATAGACAAATGAAGTAGAATAGAGAGCCCAGACATAAACCCACACATTTTTTTGGTTGGTTGGGTGGTTGGGTTGTTTAGTTGTTTGTTTGTTTGTTTGTTTATTTATTTATTATTTATTTGTTTATTTAGACAGAGTCTCACTCTTTTGCCCGGGCTAGAGTGAGTGCTGTGGCATCAGCCTAGCTCACAGCAACCTCAAACTCCTCGGCTCAAGCGATCCTCCTGCCTCAGCCTCCCGAGTAGCTGGGACTACAGGCATGTGCCACCATGCCCGGCTAATTTTTTCTATGTATTTTTAGTGTCTTGCTCTTGCTCAGGCCGGTTTCGAACTCCTGAGCTCAAACAATCCGCCCGCCTCGGCCTCCCAGAGAGCTAGGATTATAGGCGTGAGCCACTGCGCCCGGCCGTCAATTTATTTTTGACACAAGTGCAATGAACACTTAATGGGAAAAGGACAGTCTCTTTAATAAATAGTGCTGGGAAAACTGGTTATTCACATGCAGAAGAATGAAAGTAGACCTTCATCTCACACCATATACAAAAAGCAACTCAAAATAGATTAAAGACTTAAACCTAAGTCCTGAAACTGTAAAATGGTACAAGGAAACATAGAAGAAAAGCTCCATGACATCGGCTTGGGCAATTATTTTTTTGGATATGACCCCAAAAGCACATGCAGTAAAAACAGACAAATGGGATTTCATCATACTAAAAGGCTTCTGCACAGCAAGGGAAACAATCAACAAAATTTAGAGACAACCTACAGAATGGAAGAAAATATTTGCAAACCACATACATCTGATAAGGGATAAATTTCTGAACTATATAAGGAACTCAATTGTAAGAGAATAACCCTATTAAAAAATGGACAAAAGATCTAAATAGAAATTTCTCAAAAGATGACAAATGATCAACATATATGAAAAAAAATCACTCAGTATCACCAATCAGAAATGCATATAAAAACCACAATGAGTCATCACAACTGTTAGAATGGCTATTATTAAAAAGACAAAAAAGGTAAATGTGGGTAAGGGTGTGGAGAAAAGGGAACCCTTGTACATTGCTAATGGGAATGCAAAGTAATACAGCCAGTATGGAAAACAGTATAGTGATTCCTCAAAAAATTAGAAATAGAACTACCACATGAACCAGCAATCCCACTACTGGGTATATATCCAAAGGAAATGAAATCGGCATGTTGAAGAGATGTCTGTACTCCCACGTTCATCGCAGCGTTACTCACAACAGTCAAAGGTGTGAAATCAACGTTTAAGTGTCTGTCAACAGATGAATATATGCACACAACAGAATACTACTCAGCCTTATAAAAGAAGAAAATTTTGTTATTTGTGACTACATGGATGAACCTGGAGGACATAAAGTTAAATAAAATAAGACAGGTACAGAAAAACAAATATAGTATGATCTCATATGTGGATTTTAAAAAAGTCTTTGTATGTAGAGAGTAGAATGGTGGTAACCAGGGGCTGGGAGGAGTTTGGGGAGTTGGGGATACATTGGCCAAAGGACACAAAATTTCAGTTAGGAGAAATAAGCTCAAGAGATCTGTTGTACAACATGGTAACTATAGTTAGTAACCACAATGTATTCTTGAAAACTGCTGAGAGATTTTGTGTTCTCACCAGGAAAAAAATGCGTGAGGTAATGTATATGTTAATTAGCTCAATCAAGCCATTCCACAATGTATATATGTTTCTAAACATGTTGTACATAAATATATACAATTTTTGTCAATTAAAAAATGCTAATCTGAGTGTTGCTGTGAAGGTGTTTTATAGATGTAGTTAAAAATTCATAATCAGTTGGCCTTAAGTAATGCAAATGATCCTCAATTATCTGGATGGACCTTAAACACAAGGGCTAAGACTTGAGAGAGAGGGAAGGGGAGAAATCCCACCTGTGGGCAGCAGCTACAGATTTTGGACGTGCTGGGCCAGCCGCCACGATTACATTAGCCAGCCCAGTGAAAAAATCTTTTAATATCTATATGTCCTACTGGTTCTGCTTTTCTCATTGATCCTTGACAGATATAGTACTACATTATTATATCAATCCACAGATGGGGAAACTGAGGAAGTGGAGAAATTAGCCCAAGTTTACAAAGCTAAATGGCAGGGTTGGGATTCAAAGTTAAACATCCTCATCCCAAATCCTGGGTCTTATCTACTGCTGCTTTTCCAGGCCACAAAGTGACATAAGTCATTTTCTTGCTCCTAGCCCAGGGATTTTTCCACAAAAAGAGCTTTTTTATTTATACATTAGCAATGATAAACATGGGGAGCATGGTGAACAGAGCTTAGCAGCTGAGGCGAGGTGAGTAGAACAGCGCTTTGAGGAAAGACAGAAATCAACCAGACTCCCCACCCACTTCAGCCTTCTACTTGGAGCTGCCCCAAGTTGGCACGGGGAGATGCCTCAATTTGAAATCAAGTTCATAGTTTTGATTATTATGGGAAACTGGGCTAATGATTTATCAATACTGTGCCGAAATTTAGCATAACTGGAAGATTTTTATTTACATAAATGTGACCAGAAAATTCATGGGAGATCAGCTTTTTCTCTAGTGAAGAAATTTACCCTACCAAATAAATACACCGAGAGAGTGGAAATAAAATAAACAAACTATTTTTTAAAAATACAATGACCCAATTGTATGAGACAAGCCTGTTCTATATACCATTTATATTAGTTTTAACATTTCCACAAAATTTAGCACACTAAATGCCCTGTCCTATAAGTTGAAAGCTTTCTCCAGACAACATAGCATTATTTTATCTTTGATGATTCTTTGCAGTTTTAGGACCTTGGAGTTATAAACTCAGATACCCATTTCTTGAAGTTATTCATCATGATGTGAGTTACTCTATTGATTGTCAATATGAAAAGAAAAAAATGCAAGCAAACAACTTATTTCCTTCACTTCCAGCAAATCATTAGTCTTCACAAATTGTTCAGTTGTCATGCTTCCATCATTGCTACATTTAATGCCTCTTAACTTTAAATATTATTTTATGGTCTCCAACTCTCCATCCTGTGAGAACTAGCACCTGAGTGAGTCTTAACACACATTGTTTGTACTCCATTCCTCGAAGAGCTAAGAGAATAGGACTTGTTGTCGTTTATAGTCAGCACACACACATATCCACACATAAAAAGATTTTTATGGATTTGTAGTCAAACGTAGAAAGACTATAAAGGAGGGATGCTACTCCCAAAAAGCTGTAACCCCAAATTAAATTTACTTGGGGACATACCTCATGTGTCTGAGTCTCATCTGTTTCAAAATTTGTTCTTTCTCCTCCTTTTCTCCTTCCCTCACCTTCTTCCCTTCCTCTTTTGATTTTTTAACTTGGGGCCTTAAAAAACCCACAAACACACAATAGAAAATTTACCATCTTAACCATTTTTAAGTGTGCAGTTCAGTAGAGTTCAGTATATTCACATTGTTATAAAACAGATCTTCAGAACTTTTTTGTCTTGCAAACTGAAAGTCTACACCATTATAAAACAACTCCCCATTTCCTCCCTTTCCCCAAGCTCCTGGCAACCTCCATTCTACTTTCTGCCTCTATGAATTTGACTCCTTTAGATCTTAATACCTCATTAGAAATGGGATCATACAGTATTTGCCTTTCCGTGACTGACTTAATTCACTTAGCATAATGTCCTCGATGTTTATCCATGTTGTAGCACGTGTCAGAACTTTATTCCTTTTTAAGGCTGGATGATATTCCATTGTCTACATACACATTTCGCTTATCCATTCATCTGTCAATGGACATTGGATTGCTTCCACCTCTTGGCTATTGTGAATAATGCTGCAATTAACATGGGAGTACAAACATCTCTTCAAGACTATTTTCAATTCTTCTAGATATATACCTCAAAGTGGGATTGCTGGGTCAAATAGGATGTTTTTGTTTTTGTTTTATTTTTTTGAGGAATTGCCACACTGTTTTCCCACAGCGGCTGTACCACTTTACATTCCTATCAACAGTGCAGAAGAGTTCCAATTTCTCCACATCCTCTTCCTTCCTGTCTATCTAAAGCAAGCCTCTGTTGCAATATGAGAAGTTACATGTCTTTTTCCTTCCACTGTGGCAAGAATACTTCTGCCGTCTCCTGTGACAAGGCACCTCTTTCACCGATGGAAGTTTCCCTGAATCACTCGCTGAGAAAGATGCACTTTCTCTTTCTAACTCATAAAGGGAGATAATTGTCAAATGTGTAAGCAGAGAGTCCCGCAGAGCTGCTGCTAGACTGGTGATCTTGAATCTTCAATGTGCGCCATTTTAAATTTCTTGGCTCTCTTTCATGAAAGAAAAAAAGAAAGCAAAACAAACCTCAAATCCCATAGAAAGCAAATAGTTTTCCATTAACTTGAACGGTGAAAGAATGCAATTGTATAGGGTTATATATCTGGAAAAGCCGATTTGCATTTCAGTAGTGTGCCACCTACAAACATAACCAGCAAAATTGGATTTAGGTAAAATGGATAAGACACAACATCTACCGGAAGGATTACAATACACAAAAAACACACATTCATTAGATTACAGTGACACTCCCTGCTTGTTACCAGGAGACCGCACAAAGGTGCGACTGAGAAATGCAATGCCCAGGGTCATATATGCATTTACACCCAATCATCCTTTTGGAATTCCACTAAATTCTCCCAAATTGCCTCCTTTCTGAGAAAATTGTGTTGCTGTCTACATGGGCCCTTGTCTCTCCTTGACATTTCCCTGTTGGCAATCACTGCTACAGCATTTCACATTTTCCTCCCTTGATTCAAGTCAAGGTCAGAGGCGCGGTGAAAGTGAGTGACACATCCACTCAGGACAGAAATTTCCAGCTGAGTCTTCTGGCTGACCACAACCTGAGAATCGCAGTGAACCTCCACTCTTGACCAGACACCCCTCCTTTCCGTTTATTTATGGTTTCCTCAGATTTTTCCGTGTGTGACATGAACCACCGTGAGTAGGTAGAAATCAGCACAAAGGCACCAAAATGAGCTAATCCTCATCTTGTTCACAGCCAACCTAGAATCACCTTGAAAGAGCCTAACCTCACGTCATCTAGTCCAAGAGATGAGCATGTTGCCTTGAGCACACAGGCTCTAGGGGAGAGGGGACCGTTAGCTGGGTGGACAGAGCTGGGGCTAGAACCCAGGGGGCAGGGCTGCCTCTCCAGCTGGCTCTGCCTCAGGTGTCTGGTGAGCTGTTGGCCTCTCACCTCTGCTAAGGTGGGGAATTGGCTGGAAACATGAGAGGAAAAGGTCCCAGGCAGTGCTCACTGACCTTTCTGGGCAGGGAAGGCTGCTTTTTATCTTAGATTCTCTGAGGCGGAACTTTCCCCACACAGCCCGAAGTCTGTCACTGTCTGGCTCATCATCCTCACATCTTTCATTAAAGCAAGTCTGTTAAGGTATAATTTGCATACAGAAAAATTCACCCTTTTTAGATGCAGACTGATCAATTCTGGAAAACTTACTCAGCTGAGTAATCACAGTAAGATACAGAACATTTCCATCACCCCATAAAGTTCCCTCCGTCCCCTTTGTAGTCAAGTGATCCCTACTCCAAGCCCCTGACCAACACTGATCTGTTCTCTCTTCCTGTAATTTGCCTTTTCTAGAATGTCATATGGAGTCTGGCTTCTTTTGTTTAACGTAATGATTTTAAGATTCACCCATGCTATTGCATCTATCAGTATTTTATTCTTTCTTATTTGCTAAGCGGTATTCCATTGCATAGATATTGCACAACTTGGTTATTCATTTACGATTGAACACTTGGTTCTTTTTCTCTTTGAGGAGATTATAACTAAGGCTGTTGTATGGGTCTTCCTGTGGGTTATCTTTAGTAATTTTTCTTGGGTGTTACCTAGGAGTGGGATTGTGGGTCACATAGCAAGTGTCAAGTTTATAAGAACTTGCTAGTTAGTTTCCAAAACGGCTGTGCCATTTTCCATTCCCACTGGCAATGTAAGAGTTTTGGCTGCTTCATATTGTTGCCAGCAACATAGCATTGTCCATATTAACGGTTATACAGTGGTATCTTATTAGTGGTTTAAATTTGCATTTCCTTCTTGATAATGTTGAGCATCTTTTCACGTGCTTATTTGCCAACCATATATATGCTTTTATGAAGTATCTGTTCAGTTCTTTCATGTTTTACTGGGTTACTAATCTTGTCATCGAGTTGTCAGTCTTCTTTTGAATCACTCTGGGCTCAGTCCTCAAACATGGACTCCAGGTCCGTGGCGGGCAGGAGGCAGAGTGTGAAACCATCAGTCGCTGAGAGTAGGAAGTGTCACACCTTGGCATGGAGGTCATGGTGCCCCTGACACTTTCTGGACTGTGGGATCTGGCCCTAGGCTGAGCCTTCACCCCCAGAGCAGGGTCTCTGGCACCTGCTGCCAGCCTCCCTGGTGGCAATCCCCTGCCTCCCGGATATGGGCAGTAGCCGGCCTGGGTAACCTGGGCAGCCTTTAGATGGCCTGACCCTCCTTCTGGACATGGGCCAGCCAGTTTACTTCGGGGTTTTGACTTGAATTCTGTGTGTGTGTCTTGTCTGCCCATTCTTCTCTCTCATCCTGTCCCACCTAGCAAGTACCTGCATCCCAAACAGTCGCACATATCAATAAGACCCAAGGATGCCACCAGGACACCGGCAGGCACTGGAGGCAGAGATTCCACTCACCCATTTGTTTCATGCTATGTCCTTTCCAGGGTTTAATCCTCCAAAAAAGTCAATATATTTCCTATATCTATCTGAAATACCCCCCAGTGATGCCCCCTCTCCCTCATCTAAATTCCACTGTCATTTCAGGACGAATTAACCTCATTTTCTCTGTAGAGTCCACCCTAATCTACCTCCATGCGCTGCCCACCCCAAAGGCACTTGCTGGTGCTCTAGCACTTGTGCTCACGTGCACCCACACTTTCTCTTTCCCTCCTCTGCCATCTTTAGAAAGCATTGATTATTCCTTGCCATCCACTAGTACTTTAAATAGTTAGAGGACCTAGGCAGCACCTCGAGAAGTTTTATTTTTAATATTTTGCCTAACCTGTTAATGTCAAACTCCTCGAGAGGGAGAAAGACATTGCTTTTTTGTTTAACTGTCACCCAATGCTTTGTGCATAGTAAGTAAGGAAATTCTCTGTGTGTGTAAAGGTTTTTTTTTCTTCTCTGTGCTTGGACCATGGAGAGGTCACCAGCAGCTATGTTTGTATGAGAGACAGAGGCAGAGGAGAAGAGGAGGGAAAAAGAGGAGAATCACTATTTCCTTAACCTTTTCTAGCTGAGGCAGTTCCCTGAGGGGCTTCTGTCTCTGCCCAGAGGTCTAGTTCGTGTATCGTGTAACCCGTGATACGGATGTCAGCTGTCTCTGCCCATGCACCCCCAACATCACCTCTGCATGCCAAGGGCTGCTTACTGCCAACACCCGCCACTCTCTGCCGGAGAATTCTCTCTTCCTTGATGCAGGAGCCTGTGCGCTGGGCGAGCCATAGTGCAGTGAGTTAATGCAGCACTCAGCAGAGGATGGAGAGCCCGCTGGAGGATCAGTCTCCCAGCTTCCTTGCCAACTCCCTCCCGCAAGCTGTTCCAACTCTGAGGTGTGTTCCACACTGTCTCCCAGAGATTCCCAACTCCCACAGCAGTAACAGTCTAACACAGGCCTTTATTGGCTTCCTTCTGGCTGACACTTCCATAATTCTCTACCGAGCTTCCTGGGGTCAGCCTCCAAATAAGCTACCTGCATTTAAATCCTTGTCTCAGAGTCAGCTTCTGGAAGTACCCAAATCCGGACAATTTGCTTTGCATTCTTTTGGATGTCTTTCCCCATGTGTCTAAAACACAAGCCCAATCCTTTTCTGAGAAAGCCCTGGTCTGTGCCAACAGAGGGAGAAGGGCTGGGTCCAGGTTCCTGTGTCAGGCTTTCTTGGAATTGACGTTGGTGAATTTGTCCCTTCAGGGCACTCCGGGCTGCTGTCTCCCAGTGTTCCTAAAATTCAGAGCTGAATATGGTAACACCAAAGAGAATTCACCGGGGTTAGCCTGACGTGCTTAATACAAAGCCAGGAAGCTTCCGAGTCTCTGATGCGAGTGACGATAGACTCTATTTGCATAAAATTACCAGAGACCTTCGCCAAAGCACAAACCAAAGCCATTGTTCCCATATGAAAAGATCCACCCAGGTACTTTTCTAAGTGAAGCAGTCGACAATATTTCATCTGACAGACTGACAGAATGCCTTAAGAAAACTAGCAAAGATTCTTGGGTCAGTCTAGTATTACATCAAACAAATACCAAAGTATCTACTTTATGAGTCCCAGTCCACTTTGACTACAGTCAGATTTCCTTCTTTACTGGCCTATATCATGTTGGATCCATAAAGCAACATGACCCAGCTTTGACATTATTTGTAGATATAAAATCAGGGTGCTCTGGAAAGAATTATAAATGCTTCACTGAGCTTTAGCCGGAAATTCTATCGAGAAACAGAAATCAATGTCTAGTGTAACATGTAGCACTCTTAGAAATAAGGCAGATGCTACACAAGTGACAGAATCTTGCCTGAAAAAACAAGCTTGCACGCATGCATTCAATCCAGCCATTGTTATCCCTAACAATAGCTGAAACAGGTTCTTCCCGGAAGAAACAGGGAGATGCTGGATCCACAGTGCAGTGAGAACTGTGGGGACACATTACAGAATCAGTGACTGTCCTCACCATTCAGGATCTAATATTAACATCTCATACATCGTCACTGAGGAGCTGTTGAGAACATCTGGCCCACTGTGACTAGGGACTTGCACCTCTTCTGGTCCAGCCTGGGCATCTCTTCTGTTGTCAAGTTCCGTGGGCGTGCAACCGCCTATCATGTGTGCTCTTCCTCTCTTCTCCATCCCGAGACTCCTCACTCACTCGCAGAAAATTTTCAGCTTCTTCTTGTACAGTTGTTCAACAGACACTTTATTGCAGCATCTCCACTCGATTGCTAAGAGCATTTTGCTTTTGTTCACTTTACCCTACAGTTTGCTGGTCACCGGTCACTCATGAGGTGGAGCAGCATCTCTGTACTGCACTGTGGGGCAGATCGGTGCTGTGCCTGTGCCCCACAAAGCTACCCAGGCTGCCATACACAAAGGTCCCCTCCCTCCGCGCCCCTTCATCCATGCTTGCTTTTTAGGTGGGAGGTAAGTAGCATCCAAAGCTCACAAGATTAAAAAAATATACTGGACTATGAATTCCAGGACTAATTATAGTCCCAATTTTGGATGGCTCAGAAAGATTCTTTCCCATCTGCCTTGTCTGTGGGATTCTCTTTGGAAATTAACTATTGATATTGAGATCACCAGGATATCCCTCTGGCTCAGGTCTTTGTTGGTCAGAGCTGGACCCTCTTGAAATCACATAGACTTCTGAGTTTAGGTCAAACTAATTTATGCCTCTATAAATGTTTTGCTTTGAGATGATGCTTTTTTTTAAAAAAAAACAATTAAGGGCAGAGCAAATGTAATAGATCTTTAGGAGAAAAGTTCCCAGGATAATGAAAATCAATTGGATAATGTTAATGTGGAAATGGCTTTCAGAAATGGTTAGAGTAGTTTATCATAATATAAGTCACAGACCTCAGAGGACATTAAGAAAATGTTATACATTATTAGAGCACAGGGAGTCTTTTCTCGACCATATAATTTTAGATGCAGATGATTTGTCAGTTCTCTTAGATTTGTTAAATGGCTTCGGTGCTCAGGATCCTACTTAATGGTGGCACTTAAGCATCTTGAATGTAATACGACGGCCAGAAACACATCCCTGGACTTGTTTGCTGGATCTCAGCAACAGGTCAACAGGTCAGGCCAAAATCATTTATCATCTTGTACTAAAATCCCAGCAGGGGTCAGGACCTCATATATTGATCGTTTCTTCTGTCCTGTACCAACCCATTCCTTGCAAATGGCTCCTTTCCATTAACGTTGAACATTTAAACATGCTCAAGGCTGCTCTGTCTTAAAATCTAGAAGCCTCCCCCTATTCTGCTTCTTTTCTCAGTTGGATTTCTTACACTTGCTGGTTACAATTCCTTACCTTTTGTTCATCCCAAATGCAGCCTGACATGCTACTGCATGGAAACTGCCCTTGCTCACATCACAAATGGCCTCTTTGTCTTTGAACCCAATGGACATGTTTCAAAGTCTCCCTTAACCTCTGGCAAATTTTGGTGTTGTTGATCTCCCAGGATTCCATTAGGATGGGGTAGAAGTTAGTGGGTTGAGGAGGCAGCTCCCTGTGACTCTGATTGAGATTATAGTGCGGGCGGTGGAGGGTGAGGGGGAGCACAAAGGAAGCAGGAAATAGTAGGATGTAAGGATTTAGGGTCACAGGACACACATCACACTCCTCACAGTTCTGCCCACACTGATGCTAGAAATCCCATCAGGGTGTCCTGTGCTATGTTGCAGGAAAGAAGAACCAAGTCTAGCTTTGCAGCACCTATTTTTTTTTTTCCTCCTTTCTCTTCTTCCTTAAAATTCTCCCATTCAAGTAAGGATAAGATGACAGTTTCCAGGCAACATGCAAAAATAAGGGCATCATCCTTCCTGTTGAATTTCTGGGAAGTTTATCAAGCATAATATGCTAAATTGTAAGCAAACATTTTGTTTTAAGTGAGGGAACTAGGCAGAGTTAGCTATCATTTGTGTTTTCCCCCTCCCCTTTATCTCCAGTCAAATGTCTTTCCTCCACATCACACCCTTGCCAGCCTCATGAATTTCTATAAATAGCCATAATTTCTGATTTATAGACTTTGCCTTTATGTTTGCCAATATATCTGTCTGCAGCCGTGACCTCTGACTAGCTTCCTTATAGAAGGAAGCGGTACTTACAGAATCAGTTATGAATTTGCTTTCATTAGAGTTGACTTGTTTTTTATTTATTTCCTAGACAGCTCCTGGCATATAGACATGAGGCCATAGCACTGCTCTCTGTGGTCCCCTTCTCAGTTTCTTCTAAGCACTTCGGAAGCCATTTTGTAACTTGCCTTCTTCTGGCCTAGTACCCATTATCCTGGCATGCAGACTGCCATCGATGAATGACTCTCTCTGCTAGGAAGTCCTTCTTGCACACAGTGGCACTTAATAAATGTTGTGGTTGAATCCCAAACCTGTCCCCACTCCAATAACTTTCATTCTTGCTTTCCAAGTTTGTCTTTCAGGGTTACCCAAAACACCTGTGCGTTCTGTGAGAGCCTGGCGTATTCTACGTGGCAGTCTTTAAAGTGAGCGAAGACTGATTTTATGTCTCTATTCAGGGCAGCCACCTCAAAGCATCTCTCCTTTCTATTACTGTAAAGGAAGATGTTTTTTACTCTTCTAAAAACAAACAAAAAAAAACCTTGAAGTCTTTGCAACTGTTTATAAGGCTCTATTTTTGTTCTTGCTCTGCACAAACCTCCTATGGCTCTCCCACCCGGGGCCGCTGCCTGCCCTGCCCTGTCCTTCCCTCCCCAGTTCCCTCTGGCTCACTCTTCACCTCCAGCAAGTCTGCTCAAACGTCCCCGTCCCCAACCACCCGCACACGCTGCCTCAGAATTCCCCATGCCCCAAATTCTCACTCTATCCTCGTGCTCAAAGCAAATGATGTAATTTACTTATTTACTAAGTTGACTGCCTATTTTCTATCTCCCCAACGTCTGCCATGGCAGCAGGATCTGTGTCTCTCCTCTGTACATCCCAAGTGCTGAGCAAATGTCAGGTACATAGCAGGTGCTCACCTTATTTATTGTTGTATGAATACATGAGTGAAAGGGAAGTGGATATAAAAAAAGTAAATTTTAACTGGTTGTCTTTTCTTTTCCCAATAAAATGTCTCCAGCTCTATTTATTCTCTTCATGCATTCTCACAGCTCGATGAAAAATTGACCCTTGCAAAAATGGATCAAAGAGGATCTACTGCCAGAAACCACAACTCTGGCAGGAGATCAGGTGATGGGGTGGGGTGGGTTTGGAAAGGAGAAGCTGCTGGAACCCCAGATGAAAAATCAGTAGGAGGGGTATAGACACAGGAGATAATGGTGAAGGGGAAGACAGCAGAATTGCACAGAGACACCAGATAGCTGGACAAAGTGGCCAATTCAAAATGCTTGAAAGGATCCCACACGGGGAAGGTGATTTTGGCTGCTGCATTTAGTTTGAGTTATGATGGATGTTAATTGTGCTGGGAGAGCCAGAGCAAGAAGGCCAGGAGACCTGATAAGTTGTCTAGGTCCAGAGACCAGTCAACTTCAGGGAAGATGAGATTTTATTAAGAAAAATAATAGGAACATGTTTGTGATCTTATCAAGGTCATGCAACTGGTGACACAGTGGCTCCTTTTGAGGATGAGCTCATGTTGTAGTATCAACAATGAATTCATCCAAGCACTGATCTCTTCCCTTAGCGCTCTCTGGGCTAGAACTCCTCACTCTCCACTAAATAAAACTGAGTTCAGGAACAGTGGATTAAACCAACCTTTTTGGAGCAGCTTCTCCATGGCAGGCCTGTGTTAGGGGATGTGAGATGCTAGAGAACAAGAGACGGTGGTTGTCCACAAGGAGCTTCTGGTCTAGGAAGGAGATAGGTGTGTAGGCAGATAGCCAACAGAACTGCCACTAAAAATAAGCATAAAAAGTCTTTTGAGAGAGATTGTTTCTATATGGAAGAACCAGAGAAGCTTTTATGGGGGAGGTGGAAGTTAAGCCAACACAGGAGACTAGGTGGGATTTTAGCAGCAGATGGGAAATTCATTCTTGGCAGAGGGCAGCATGGGCAAAGACTTAGAGATGTTGGGAGGGGAAAATACGGTAGATTTTCCAGTTGGTAAAATACACAGCACACTTCAGGAACAGCAGAGGGAGATAAGGACAGAAAGGAAAGTCATGTTCAAACTGGGGAGGACCCTGAAGGGCAGTATGGGGATGAGCTTTATTCCGGCAGCTATGACGAGTCACTGGATGTCACAAACAAGTACATGAGTGGCTCAGAGTACAGTTTTCCCTTAGATGTTGAGAAATGAGGATTAAGAGGAGCCCATTTAGGAGGAGGCTGCACAATTCTGAATTATTCTCAGCAGCTACCATGATAGACATCAGACAAGAAAAGGTGAAACTGAATATTACAGAAACCCAGGAGACTACTCCCTCTGCTCCAAGTTCAAGGTCATGTCCAAGCCTCTCTCTGCACTTCCCAGAGGTGGGGAGCCACAGGCCCTAGAGACGAAGAAAGTATATCCTGGCCCATGAGAAATAGCAGTCTTGTACTGGAGTTCATGTTCCTCGAGTAGATTTCCTACCTTAAAGTTTTCCTGCCGTCTTCCTAATTTCTTTTTCAGATTTTACATTAAGTCAAATGGTTTTTTTTTTAAACACAACCTTTAAAAGGGAACATAATAGACATGCTGAGGAAAAAATACGCAGAAGAGAGCTATAAGTCATAAATCTAAAAGTATTAAGATGAAATAATCACATCCACTTGAGAATTGTGGTCATAAAGGCATTATATAACGTCTGATTAGATGGTTCTCTTCAAAAAATAAATATAGATGATGACAACTTTGTTGCTCTCTGTGTATGTCATCATAAGCCTGACTTCTTCAGAGGTTATGGGGCATGAGCAGAAAAATTGCTTTAAAAATAATCTGTCATTTTTCAATTTCCAAATAAAATTGGTTATTTGGCTCAGAAAGTACCGCGGGAGAGATAAATCATCTTTAAGAAACATTGAACTGCTATTAAGCTTTTTCCTTATGTGGTAGACAGTCTCGCTTTAAAAAATACATACTTTACAAATTAAAGTATAGCAAGAACATTTGTTCTATCAAAGTTGACAAGAAAACATGTTTAAATGAACATGCCATCTGTTTCCCCGGCCTTAACACTGACATTTCTCTATTCCTTCGCATGTACCTACACGCCTTGATGTACGTCACATATTAATAACAGACAAGCTGGCAGATGCTCCCATTTCTGCCACCTTTGGAAACATGTAAGAGATTGTATTTAGCTATTCCATGATTATATTGTCTCATATTGAACAACCATTGTAGGCTTATGCTGCTCTGTAAGTAGCCAAAACTAAGCACTAGCCCAGAACTTTTTGTGTCACCTGAGGGGACTGGCTACTAAGGAGTTTTTTAAAGTCATGGAGGTATAGCAGCCGCCTATAACAGGCAACTCTGGCCTTAACAGGCATTTTGTTTAAGTTTCTATATATTTTGATTAACTGCAATGCATCCAGAAATACTTCATCTTTAATTCAAAATATGCATAGATGCACATGTATGTGCATACCCGCCTATACAACACTAGGATGTTGAGATTTCATTTTTCCTTAAAGATCTTCAGCTAAAATACACAGAATCATTTCAGTATTTGAGGCAAAATTCAGTTTGGCAGCAATCGATATCTACATTTGCTTCAATAATTCTACTCAATTCCACTCATATCTTTGTCTTCTCATAATACCTTTGGAGTGTTTATACTTAATTAAAAAGCAATGCTAATAACCTTTACGGTTTCAATACAGTTAGCAGTCAGAAGCACAATGTGTGTCCATTGGTGAGAATTTATAGACCTGTTTTGACAACTCTGCTCCTCCACAATGCGTAGGATATATTTTAAATTGCGTTATTGGATTCAGGTTTATAATGCAGGATTAATGCATTTATTAGCTTACATTGAAGGTTTTCTGTTTACATGCAATTATAGTTTTATTTTGCCTTTTAGTATAAACACCTCTGGTGAACATAAGACAGCCTGCGGTTGTGTGTGACATTTCTCCTGCTTCTCCTTTACTTTGTCTGACCTTTTACACATTTTCTGAATATCTTCTGCAGTAGGACTTGAACAGCCATTCTCATGACATAAATCTAATCAAAGATGTGTCCTGGAGAGAAGGTGGAAATATTAATGTTGATATTCAAGGAGAAACAGAGTGGTTCAGGAAGCTGGAGGGGAAATTAAGGAATACGGGGCATTCTTTGAGTTGTGAGTGTTACTAGAAATATTATCCAAATAGCTTCTAAGTTACCCAACAAACATGGCCTCTATAGGAGACCATACTTCAAACACTCTTTACCATTCTGGGCAACGTACAGAGTGTCCAGAAACTCTGCCATACAAAGAATGAGGAAATAGCTCAAGAGCCTTCCCTCCTCCTCTCCTCCAGCCACAAAACCACCAACTTAAAAAGACAGGGAAAATCTTGGTGGAGTCTTTGGGGTTTTCTAGATGTAAGATCATATCATCAGCAAAAAGCAATAGTTTGACCTCTTCTTTCCCTATTTGTATACCTGTGATTTCCTTTTGTTGCCCGATTGATCTGGCTAGGACTTCCAGCGCCATGTTGAACAGAAATGGTGACAATGGGATCCCTTGTCTTGTTCTGGTTCTTAGTGGGCATGCTTTCAACTTTTATCCATTCAGTATGATGTTGGCTGTGGGTTTGGCATATACGGTTTTTATAATTTTGTGATACATTCCTTCTATGCCTAAGTTTGTTGAGGGTTTTTATCATGAAAAGGTGCTGAATTTTGTTGAATTCTTTTTTTGCATCTATTGCAAAGATCATATGATCTTTGTTTTTCCTTCTGTTTATGTGGCAAATCACATTTATTGATTTTTGTATGTTGAACCATCCTTGCATCCCTGGGATGAAGCCCACTTGGTCATGGTGGATTATTTTTCTTTTACTCCACCAGTGACCCTTGGAATTGATAAATAAATTCAGCAAATTTTCAGGATAAAAATAAATGTACACAAATCAATAGTGTTCCTATACACTAATAAAAGTCAAGATGAGAATCAAATCAAAGACTCAATGCCATTCACAATAGCCACAAAGAAAATAAAATACCTAGGAACATACTTAATCAAGGAGGTGAAAAATCCCTAACAAAGAAAACTAGGGAACACTGAAAGAAATAGCAGATGACACAAATGGAAGAATATATCATATTCATGGATAGGCAGAATAAACATTGTTAAAATGTCCATACTACCCAAAGTGATTTACAAATTCAAAGCAATCCCCACCAGAATACCAACATCATTTCACAGATAAGGAAAAATATAATTCTACACTTTGTTTGAATACTGAATAGCCAAAGCAATCTTAAGCAAAAAGAACAAATCTGGAGGCAACACATTACCAAACTTCAAACTATATTACAAGGTTATAGTAACCATACCAGCATGGTATTGGCACAAAAATAGATACATAAACCAATGGAACAGAACAGAGAACCCAGGTACAAAACCATCCATATATAGCCACCTGGTCTTTGACAAAGCAGACAATAATATACACCGGGGAAAAGAAGCCCTATTTAATAAATGGTTCTGGGAAAACTGGATAGCCACATTCAGAAGAATGAAATAGGATCCATCTCTCACCATTCACAAAAATTAATTCAAGATAAATAAAAGACTTAAATGTAAAGCATGAAACCATAAGAATGCTAGAAGAAAATGTAGGAAAAACTCTTCTAGGTATTGGCCTAAGCAAAGAATTTATGAAGAAGACCCCAGTGGCAATCATGGCAGCAACAAAAATAGACGAAACTTGATTAAATTAAAAAATTTCTGCATAGCTAAGGAAATAATCAACAGAGAAAAGAGACAACCCACAGAATGGGAGAAAGTATTCACAAGCTACATATCCAATAAAGGGCTACTAACCAGAATCTACAAAGAACTCAAACAAATCAAGACAAAAAAAAAAACTCCATTAAAAAATGGGCAAAAGAAATGAACAGAAGCTTTTCAAAATATAAATTAGCAATAAACATGAAAAAATGCTCATCACTGATCACAGAAATGCAGATTAAAACCACAATGAGATATCACCTTACCCTAGTTAGAATGGCTTTTATTAAAAAATCCAAAAACAATAGATGCCAGCATGGATGCAGAGAGAAAGGAATGTTTGTACACTGTTGGGCACGGGGTGGGACTGAAAATTAGTACAATCTCCATAGAAAACAGTATGGAGATTCCTCAGAGAATTAAAAATAGACCTACCATTTGATCCAGCAATCCCACTACTGGGCATTTACCCAAAGGAAAAGAAGTCATTTTATCACAAAGACACATGCACTTGAATGTTTATTGCAGCACAATTCACAATTTAAAAATGTGGACTCAACCCAAGTGCCCATGAATGAGTAGATTAACAAAATATGGTATACATATAGTATGGAATACTACTCAGCCATGAAGGATGAATTAAGGCCTTTTGCAAAAATTTGGATGGAACTGGAGACCATTATCTTAAGCAAAGTATCTAAAGAATGGAAAAACAAAGGCCACATGAACTATTAAATTGGAACTAACTGATGAACACATGTGTACACAGAAGGAAGTAAATTCAATAGAAATCAAGCAGCAGGGAGAGGGGAGAAGGGGAGGGGTGAAACCTATAATGAACACTATCTGGGTGATGATAGGCACACTTATAACCTCAACTCAAGCATAACAAAAGCTACCCATGTAACCAAAAACATTTATACCGCTGTAATATTTTGAAGTAATTAAAAAAGAGGGAGAAGATTGATCCTACATTGTTCCTGGGGACAGAGTTAGGATCAAAGTGGAGAAGTACAAAGGGACCAATTTTAGCATTACAGTAATAAGATCCAATTTGTACCTAGAGTTGCCCACTGGTGGAATGACTGGCCTTGGGAGTTCCGTGGCACTGATGTTTCCATGGGAAATCACAGATGTCCTTCTGCCCAAGAGGATGAAATTGACCCAGTGGTTCTTGAAACTGGCTACACTTTCAAATCACTTCCAGAATTTCTTTGAACTGAAGATTTATAGGCCCCACATCAGACTTACTAATCAGAATATGCAAGGCGGGAAGTCCTAAAAATATGTCCTTTATAAACACCCCAAGTAATTCAGATGTGCAACCCACATTGGGAAGCACTTGTAACATAGAATTCTAAGATGCCATTCCAAATGAAACTTCGACTGCAAATACGTACGATGACAGTAACAATAACAACACCTTTGTCAGATATCTGTTTCTCTTTCTGTGCCTATATTTTGCTTTCCTTGGTCTTGGGTTTACTTTCATCTAGACTCTCTCCAAGGGGTGGTATACTGGCAACTAGAAGATCCAGGCACAATCCCTTCCAAGGATATTCACTTGCCAAAATCTTATATTTTCCATAATATGAATAGAGGTATGAAATGAAGCAGGAAGAAATTTAAAGGATTATGTGCTGTTAACCCACAATTATATGAAAGTTTGCTTCCTTACAGAAGGCGAACAGCTGGTCTCAATTCCTCCTAAAAGAGCACAAGACAAAATGAGTTTGATTTAGACACAAAGGCAAGTACCTTGTCAGTGAAGGTCATCACACTGGAACTATATTACTGAGGGCAGATGCAAACATCCACTTCCAGTAATCTCTGGAAACTACCTGGGTTCCTACATGTTGAAGAGGATTGAGGCCTGTCTATAAGTCAGATACTCTGAGAGCACTAGATTGTGTACCAACCGCAGCCCCAAAATGCATTGGCAACATAGACTTCCTCCGTCTGGATTCAGCTTCTCCCTGGATAGCGTGTGGCTGGACCTGGCAGCAGCAGTTGTAGTGGTGGTGGTAGGCCAGGGTTTCGCTTTCATTTTCGCCAATAAGTTTTGTTTGCACTGTTTTTCTTTGAAACCTGTTTTTGGGAACAGGAAGGTGATTGGGCTTTTGTAATTTTGTTCTTTCAGTTGTTTATTATCTAACTCCCCTCTTCAGAATGTGAGAGAACTAATATGATTAGCTTAAGGATATATCCCCAAAGCCTAGAACAGAACTGTCATTGAATAAATCGGGAAAATAAGTGGCTTTAAAGCTGGGAAGAGAAGGGAGGGTCTGTGACTGCTTCTCTGCAGAGGCTTGGAGTGTGGTGGGAACACAGGTTACCTTCTCGCCAGAGTGAAGAGTTAGTGCTCTGTGAGCTGTGCTTGCCTTGGGGAGAGGTAATTGGTTTTAGCCTCAACAAACTGAGTCACAGACCACTGAACACCATCCCTCTAGGAAGCTGGGAAAGTGGTAGCGAGGAGTGGGGGGTGGCCAGTGCACGGCGGAAGGGCCTTCACTGCACGGAATTACTAGGTGCTCCATGGGGTGATCAAGTCAGGGCACTGAAAATAGACGTTCACTAAGCTTATGTCAGTGGAACATGACTTCCGAGGCTAATCGATCAAAAGCCTGCTCATCTCCTTTTGATTTCTCATTGATAATATTCTCTTCTCCTTTGGACAGATCAACGTTGCAAATGAAAAACATTTTACAGCTTTTTCCCCTCCTAGAGAAAGCCAAATTCAAACCTTTCTTGGCCCTAACATTGTATCTTGATAGAGAACCCCCCGTCTTCGTTTCAATCAGTTACGAGAGTGATCAAGGTGGAAGCCAGCGTGCAGAGAGGGCGATGATCTGGGGACCCAGCCCACAGGTCGCCTGTCCTCCCTCGGGAGCTGCCAAGTGGCCCTGACCGTGCCCTTCAAAGATTTTTTTTGATCTAACCTTCTACAATTCACACTTAAGACAATGGAACGGGTGTCTTGAATTTCTTTTTAACCTAGAATTTCATTGCCACCCACCATCTAAACATGACAGACCCAATCTTCTGAGGCGTTTCAACACCCACAGCCTGGCAACCCAGAGTAGGAAAAAAACTCAAGCACAGTATACACTTTTAGAAGTATTTTTAGTTTCTTCCATGAAGTGACATTTTATTTTACTCTTGTTAAAAACATTTATCTGTCAGCAGTGGTTAACGTCTGCTAAATTCTGTAATTCCTACAAACTTGCTTAGTTCAAGACAATGAGCAGCTTCATCTGGCTTTGCCTGCCTCAGTCATGGCAGGCTCAGACACCTGGCGGGGTGTGAAACAACGGTTTACCAAGGAAGTAGTGAAAACTGCTCTCCTAGAGCAAATAAAGGGTCTAAGTCCTAATATAGAATGGGATACATTAGATCTACCCGATGTGGTATATTTGCTTGACATGGTATATATGGAATATATCCATGACCTTGGGGAAAAAATAGATCCAGACTGCATAATTTGAGCAGTTTTTAAGATGGACTGCTTACAATCGTGTGGGAAGGTATCGGGAATTAGTAAGGAAATTCCCAGAGCTAGCAAGAGCAGGGACTCACCACCCCTGGACCTCAGCTGCGATGGAGCAGCTCTAGGAACTCAGGAGGAATGGCTACATGAACAACACCTCCCAGCACAGCACTCCCTCTGCCCTCTCTCCCACCTCCTGCCGGAAGCTAGAAGACAAGGCAGCCCACCGATGCAGCCTCCTGGGGCACAGAGCAGGGTGGAAAAGGGCAAAACAGGCTCCCAGGGCAAATGGATGGGATGCAGCAACGGAGGACTGCAGGAGATGGGGCGATCAAATGAATGGTCTCATTCTTCTTTGTTCATTCTTTCCCTCAAACATGTTATTTATTAAATACCCAGCAATGAAAACACAGATGAAGCAAGATAAGTGGTCCCTTCTTTCACGAAGCTCTTAATCGAATGGAAAAAACAAAGCACAAACATGTGGAAGATCAAGTAAAAGTTAAGCTGTCAGCCTCAGCGGGACAGGAGCTCAGAGGAGGGGGCAGTTGTCATGGGCTCTGGGGAAAGATGGATGCAGCTGGAAGAACAAGAGGTTTTTCAGAGGTCTTTGAGGGGCTGTAGGGAAGAGTCCTGAACCCCTGAATCTATGGAGGGATGGACTGGACTAGTGATTTCTTTAATGAATTCTAAGACTGTACAAAAATATAGCCCCTTTTACTGAGTACTTTTATTGCCAGGCATTTTTCATATAACCTCTTATGGAGGCCTTACAATGGCACTGCTGATGCATGTTAATTTCTACATTTTATGTATGAGGACAAATGAAACTCCCAGAGGCAGAGTATCTTACCTAAGGTCACATCTCATGGTGGAGCAGCTGGGATTCAGAGCCAGTTGTTTCTGATATCAAATTCTAAGCTACTAACCTCCTTAAATAAGGACAATACAGGACTTAGTAATGGTGTCTGCCTTGGATTAAAACATTTTTTTCTTAGTGAGGTCCTCATGTGCTCTCAGATGACTGGCAACTAAGAACTTATCCCGTTTTAAGAAGCTGCTTGACTTATAAAATAGGTTATGTTTCTACACAAGTTGTCTCCACTGAGGTGTAGCATTTGCACCTGAGAAAGTCTGGATTGGGTGCTGCCTTTATCAGCCCTGTTTAAAGACCCCTAATGATGCCTCATTGTGCTTGGAATTAATCCATGAATGACATGACAGACCACCAGGCCCCTCCTGCGTCTGATTCCATCTTACTATCCTCCACTTTCCCACTCTGCTGTGGCATGCTGGCTTGCTTCCTGCTCTGACAAGTTATGCTCTTTCCACCATAGGTTCTCTGCCCAGGGTATTCCCTTTGTCTAGAGTCATCTCCCCACAGATCCGCTCCCGTTGTTATTTGGTCTCAAGAGATGTCCAACTCCTTTTCTGACCATGCCCCAACACAGCCCCCGACTCAATCTCTGAAACATCACCTTGCCTCACAGTCACTGTGATACTCATCACTATCCGATTCTTCTTGCTGGTTTACTTACTTCGTCCACGAGGGCTAGAAACTTTCGGGATCTTATGCAATGCAACATAACCTCGTGTTTTAAGTAGTGACTGCCTCCTTAATACTTTTCACATGAATGAATTCATGGAGATGAAACCTAGTTCAGAAAAGCAGTAACTGTATGATGTGTTTATTATTTCACAGTCGCTTACCTTTCAGGCATTTGTTCTACTTATATTTCAAGATGGGAGGAGTGAGGTTTAGCAGTGCCCGATGACACGCAAGCAACAGAGCGAGACTATGTAACAGGCATCTTTGACTCCAAGTCTATTGGTTTTTCAAATCCACTATTGCTGCTTGAATGATTTATGGCTGTGATCATGAGGCCCCCAAGTACAGTGGCTGAAATAAGAGAAAGGCTAGTTTTTCTCTCATGTGTTAGCACAGAATTCAGATGGTGTAGCTGCCATCTCTGGGTCCAGGCTGGCTATTCCCGTTGTCGGCATTTCCTAGCCAGTAGACGAGGGGAAAAGGAAGCTTCCTTGTGAAGACATAACTGAGAATTCTCTCACACCAACTTCACCAGAGTTACGGGAGAGGCTGGCAAATGTGCTGGCTAGTTAGGGGACTGCGTGCCCAATTAACTTGGCCAATCCTATTACTAAAAGGACGAAGGGGAGACTAGATGTGGGGGACCATAAGTGGTCTCTTAGACCTGGTAACAACCCTATCAGACAGGGTTATTAACATCTCCATTTTAATTAGGAGAAACTGGGGCTCAAAGAATTTCACTATTAATCTTAATGAAACGGTCTTCGCCATTAGTGAAAGCAGAATTCATGATAAGATTCCATTTTAGTTCCCCATTTCATCATTGATTATACAGGCACACAAACGGCTCTTAGTGTTCTTGCTCAGATGGGATTTACCCCATTTTCATCCTTGCAATGTCATTTAGCCTTGACCTCTTAGAGCATTTTTAACCAATGAGGACAAGGATGTAGAAGTGTGCAGAGGTCTGGGACCCTGTCTCTCCCCCTCTGACATCATCGATTGCCTCCTGCTGTGTGCATTGGGCTATTGGGGAAGCTGCCGTCCTGGGCAGCGTGTACTAATAAGGTAGGACCTGGGTCTCAGGTGAGTGGGGTTGAATGTGCATGGGGGAAGTTGTAAATAATGGGAGCTGGGGTCCCTGTCTGCTGAGCAACAACGGTCTTCAGTAGGCATAGTAGCCATATGTCCTTATTTGCTGGGCTAGTCCTTGTTTACAGCTGTTGTCACACTGTAATTATTAAAAATGCCCCTCTCAAAAGTACAGCAGTTTGGATGATAAATTATATGGTCACCCTACCAATAGGCCTATGTTACCACTGATACTCAGCCTTAAAAGTGTTGGGGCAAAAAGCATGGCGATATTGAACAGCAAAGCAAGAGAGATGCCTAAATATGAGCCCCTGGATTTGATTGCCATTATGAAGTTCCAAAGAGAAACAGTTCATTATTCCTCAGTTCAAATTAACAGTAACTCTATTCTGCTGAATAAACCCAAACAACCTAGCTCTAAAGGTTAATTTCATAATTTGTTCTTAGATTACCCAGCAGCATAAAAACGTCTTGGATGGTGTTTTATGCTGCAGAATCATTAATGATTAAAACATCTAGGAACAGAAGCATGCATAGTCACAAATTATTCAAACCATGTAAGACTTTATAAAATTCTATCTGTAAGAGGTAGTCAATAAATAACCTAGAATTCATCTATTTCATGTCTGTGCCCTTTGGTTTCAATGACACTCTCATTTTTCAAAACAATATTGAGTTATGCTATACAAGGAATTTCAGGAAAGTTCTTCTTAATCAAAATTCACTCAACTTTTAGCACACAATGTTATTCCTGGGGTCATTATTGCTACTCCACATCTATGAACCTGATGAAAAAAAATCCTGGAGATTTGCAGAGACAATCCTGAAGGAACTTTGAAATTTGGAATAAGAAAGATGTAATTAAAGATCAAGATATAAAAGAAGTGTCTGCTTCTCGAAGTTAGGTAGTGAATATGTCCTGTGTTTCATTCTCATAATGGGTAAAAGAGCAAAACAGCTACTTAAAGTGAATCTACCTAAAATAGGAACCATAATTACATAGTGATAAAAAGACAAAAAGATTTGATAGGATTTCATGAAATTAAAAACCACAGATTTTGATGTAATTTTCCAATGAAATTATATTTCATCATATACGTTTCATTGAATGCTTGATTTTCACAATATGACCATAAAAAGGAACATTTAACAAAAATGTGAGGGCACAATTGGTCTCCTCCTCAAGGGATTCTCTTGAACCTTTTTGGATCCAAATATCCGTCTGAGGTGTTCGGCTTGCCAGCCTACATGTCCTTTTGTCCCCTCAGCTGTTATTTTGTCCAACTCCGGCAGTGCCTCATTTATCAAAGTCTCAGCATGTGTGAATTTGAGCAGTTCTCTAACATCACTTCCATCGGCCTCGTGAAATCCTGCATCTTTCCCAAAACTTCCATTGTCATTTTGCAATCAGTTGGCATTGTATTAACAGTACACGGTGGGATATTCCAAACCACCAACAATCCTGGAGTCTAAACAAAGACACTGATGTAACTGATGGGATTGGATACTAAATGGAGAATATCTGAATAGCGAATAATTTCATGGCTGTTTGGTCCATTAGCTAATATCTTCCTTTTAAGCCCCTTATGCCAACAAGCAAGAGCAGTCAGGCCTTAGGTAATTAACCCCTAGAATATGGAGTACCCCCTTACGGATCAGGCTTGAGACCTAACTTCATCATGGTCTTAAGCAAGTCACTGTGTCCTCCAAGCCCAAGAAAGCAATTATTTTTCTTGGATCCAAGGGGTTCTGTGTATATTTTTTTAATATACATCTTAGGGCATATGCTTGTGTTCCCTAATTCTCGAGGGTTCAAACCTCCAAAGTATTTCACATGATTGCTGAGGTTGCTCCCAGCACTCACATTCAAAAGTGTCTTATTTTGCCTAGGTCAGACTCTCTATAGGAAATGAAAGTAGAAGATTGAATTACACCAGGGAGGAAAAGTCTGTAAACGGTTACCTGTAATCAGTTTTGAAATGTAGGCAGGTAATCCATCTGTTCTAATAGACACGTTACCTCCCAGAAACTCCTTGGAACTTTGAGAAACTAAAGGGTTTATAGTTTCCAGGAAAGTAGAATGCTTTACAGAAGACTTAATGATGCACATGCCATCAGGTTGTTAGAGAAATACTGGCCACACAGCTGGACCCATTTCTAAGCATCACTGAGAAGTGACTATCCTATATTAATAATGATTAAAAATCATTTTGTTATTTGTAAATATCAAAGCTAAAAAGACAAACTGACACATTTATCTGATTAGAAGAGCAGTAGAAATTTGGCTTATGCAAGTTATTCCAAATCTTGACATCAACAAAGCCATAACCTTATTCAATACTAAATAAACTCTAAAGAGACCTCAATGTGATAATCTTACAAAAGCAAGTACAAGAAAAATTGTTTTGATGGATCAGCTCCACTTCCAAAGGCTCTTTAGAATCTCCTTTGAGAGGCTTAAAAGACCCAAGTCTCATTTATTCATCAGAAATGGGAGAGACTCAAGAGGGAACTCTGGTATGATAGCATTGCAATAGTGTACACCTGAACTCACAAACCCTTGAATGACAATATTCAACAGTAGGTGGGCTAGAGCCCAAGATTTTAGGAAATTGTTTATATTTTTTATTTAGCACTCTTAGGCAAATAGAGCATATCTATCCATCAGTGTGGGATTTGAGAAGTTTATGAAAAAACTTGAAGCAGGTTGTAGAGACTAAGTTAATTCAAATAGAATCAGAGGCAAGAACATGGAACCTTGTTAAAGTGATTTACTAGGCTGCTTTCTTAGCCATAGAGGTTTTCCGCATTTTCAAAGGCTCTGAGAGATCAAATTTGTTGGACTTCTGATCACAGGGTATTCCCTAACAGATATGAAAAAACATATGAACAAAATCATTGAAGCTGTATGGAAAAACAGAGCGTAGTTTACCAATTCAAGTATATGCCAGCATTTAGATTGAACATAGCATTTAGAATGAACATAGAGTAACAATAGGAAAGATTTTCTATTGCTAAACTGCCATGAGATTATTAAAATTACAGATTTTCAAAAACTATGCCACAATGAGAGAAAATTAACAGTTCCAAAAGAGTTTTACAGGTTCTTATGACTATGTAAGGATGGACATTTTCTTATTTGCTTTCCCAGCATTCATTCCTCCTTTTTTTTGGAGTAGCCCCATTTTTCACTGGGATCCACGTCCCCACTGTCTATGAGACTCCTCCAAGGCCTGAGGGGTGCACCTGTGCTTCAGCATTTAATCACGTCAATCACAACACCATCTCCTTTCCGTCACAGTGACTGGATAGCTAATGGGTTGACCAGAGCGGACAGAGAGTCTTGGGATTTTGTGGAGACTACTGACGAGAACTCTCTTTTTTCGACTCAAGCCCAGGAGGGTGTGAGCGCATAGCTACTTTGCTGCCTTGGGAGAACAGGGAGCTTTCAGGCACCTACTTAAGGAGCCTGAGAATGAAGACAGCCAAAAATTGAAGGGAAACTGAATCCTAGAGACATCATTTAAGCCCTAAACCTAGCCATACCTGATGCCGGCCGACCCCAGACTTTTCAGCTGTGTGAGCCAATGAACTCCCCATTTATTGTCAGCTTGGGCTTAGTTTTCTATCACTTCGAACAAAATAATCCTAACTGATTAAACATAGTTTGAGTTTCTGCTGTGGATTTTGAAGAATGTGTTTCAGGATGAGTACATTGGGCGGCTGTCTCCTAGTCTGCCAAATTTCAAAACTGATCTGAGAGTAACTGTCACTGGTGCTGTTGTGCTGCACACCTCCAGGGGTGCTGTTTAGACACTACCAACAAAGATGCACGATCCTTGGGATTCAGGGGAAAAGTATGAACTCCAATTCTCTGGGATCTAATTCTGGGCAATGAGGCTCTGGGAAAGCTATCTTCCAAAGAAACCACTGAAGTTCAATGTGAGACTCACCATTAGTAAACTAAACCTGGAATTAGAATTCAAGTGTATCTGGCCTGAAAAAAAAAATCTCACATTTGAGAATATTTTAATAAGTTAAATATCACTACTCCCACTTCCTTAATCAAAACTGAACCACCAGTAGCATGAAACCTATAACAATTATGAAATTATGAGACTCATTCTATCCTACAGAGTATAAATATGGATTTTAGATCATTGGCTAATGCGGATAGTCTTGCCTTACGAAATGCTGAAGATACAGAATAATGATTGCGGCTGAATTTCCAAGAGATATAATTCTCCTAAGGAGAAAATCTCACAAATTTGACCTTAACTGGTAAGCTGGGGAAACTCAATGGAAGTTCAGGCTTCTTCAGGAACATCTAGAAAACTGGGTGCCAAGGTCTTCCCCATCAAATGCTATTACAGGGAGGCTGGAAGCTCAGGGATGGGCCTAGGGACTCCTAGAACTTTTGACGGTTGTCTTCTCCCCAAACCCTACCACAAAATATAATCCCCCGGATATCTCCCAGAATTGCACCACCTGGAGTTGTGCTGGTGAACACCTGCAGGTTATTAGCCAAACCTGCAGGTGGTTACTTTAGCCAGCTTGCTAAACTGAACATGGAACTGCAGAAAGTGGAACTAGGACCTCAAGGTGAAGCATATTCCTCTTTGGAGAGGATTAAATTGAAGGAAGGAAGGAAATGAAAAAGCAACATGGATTAAACTCTCTTCTACCATTTAGAGGCCTCTCACATTATGTCATTTGATCTAACCTTGTCACCAGCCTTGTGAGGTAGCATTATTAACCCCACTCTTCTATAGATGCATCAGTTATGATTGTATTTCACAGCAATAGACAGCCATATGACTACAGTGGCTTTCACAGGAAAAGTGTTTAGTTTCTCACGTACCAAGTCCAGAGGCAGGAAGGCTAGATGTGGCACCACCCAAACACAATTGAGTCTATTAGTAAGAAAGGAGTGGGTGGATATTGGAGGCAATTGGCAGTATCTGCCACAGCTGAAGAAAGATTAAGGCGCATTGCAAATGTAGATAATCAGCAAAATAAATAAAACCTGTGGCTTGAACCTTGGCCCGGCCTCACACACAGTGTAACTATATTATAACAACTCTGGGCGAGATCCTAGAGCCGAAGGCACAGGTTACCTCAGATTACGTTATCAGCATGTAGGAGTAGTTACCAACAAAGTCTTCATTTCCATCTTCCTCCCCAGGGTTAGCTATTTACTGGCACCATTACTTTCAGCACCACTGTGTTATAATCTTCCTCTAATTTGGTCTTAAAGTCTCTCTGGAGAGTGGCTGTGAACTCTAGCCCTGCCCTGATGGGGCTTCAGGGGAAGTGGCCACGGATGTTTACATGCTGTGCACGGGGTGTGTCTTTACCTAGCAGACGGCCCAGTGCTTAAGAGTCGCCTGTGACCTTTCCCGGGAAACCCGTTTGTCCTGGCAGAAGCCCCGAGACTCTCGTCCGACCTGGGTCCAGTTTATTCCTACCGAGATGGCCGGGCGAGCCCCGACCAGGAGACTTGCGTTTCAGTATGTCAGTCAGGTGAGACTCAGGGGGCAAAATACACAAAATACGTGAAATGACAGAAGCATCGTGCTACTCACAGGTCCACGCAGGAAGAGCGGCACCTCCCGCAAGGGCTGACAGATCCAGAGACAGCAGCGCGCTCAAACCAGCGGCCGGGGAGCCAGCGCGGGCCTGCGGGCGTTGCCTTTATTAAGGCCCGCGGCTTCCTCGTGGATTGGCGAGTTTCAAGAGACCACGTGCAAGGGGGAACCTTACTTGCACGACTCTGGTGTGGACCATTAGGTTTTGCAACGTCAGCAGCTGCGGGACGCTGTGGGCTTCGGGGAAGGGGGATGAGAAACGAGCAGGCTGCGTGACAAACCTGCTCACCCGGAGGGGAGGCCTCGCCAGGCCGATGGGCCTTCGCACAGCTGATGTCAGCTCCGAAAACTGACACCGAGCCAGCAGCTGCATGGAGCGCCCTAATGACACCTTCACTAATTGGGTCTGAACATGGCCTTTATAAAGTTTCCCCCGTCAAAAAAACACGTTTGCATTGTCTTGTGCTCAGTGCCGGCACGTGTGGACATCAATTGCTCTTCGCACAAAAGCCATCCTTTTAGGAGCCAATCCCAGGGCTTGGGGGGAACAAAAAACAAGGTCGGGACGCCAGTTAGGAGAGGTGTGTGCGTGTATGGAAGGGCGGAGAGCTCACACTTAACACTATGATGAAAACGTATCCCTTGAATCCCTGTTGGAAGGGGCTTTTGCTTTTCTAAATGGCATAAACTTTGTCGTATTTCAGCCGACACTCTGGGGAAAGCATGGTTACAAAAAAGGGTGGCTACGATGTTTCTTCCGAGGTAAAATTGTCAACCTAATTTTACATTAGTCAATAATGAGAATATGCTGGAACATTCCTCTGCCTGGTTTTCAGGATGGCCCAGATAAGAAATGGCTAACTGTAGGAGGGGAATTAATAAGTATAAAGTACTTTTACATTAACTGTCTTATTTCAAAACAATCACAAACGTGCAGAAAAGTTACAAGTACATTAAAAATAACTTTTTTCCTGGATCCATTTGTAACTCACCAACTTGATTCCCATTACCCTTAAATCTTTCACTATGTATTTCCTACAATCAAGGACATTCTCCTCACAATAAAACTACCAAAGCCAGGGAATTAACTCGATGTATTGCTACCGCCTAAACCTCGTCCCTCGCTCCGTTTTAGCCAATTGTCCCCAGCATGTCTTCATGGCAAAAGGGTCCCGTTCTGAATCATGCCCTGCATTTGTCATGTCTCTTTGGTCCTCGTTAGTGTGAAATAATTTCTCAGTTGTTCTTTGACTTTCCTGACCTTGAATCTTTGAGGATTACAGGCCAGTTACCTTGCAGTGTAACTCCACAGAGTGAGATTCAGGTCATGCATTTTTAGCAGGAATATCACGGAATTTCTTCAAACTGCCTCCTACCAGGTGGCACAGGGTTCCAATTTGCCTCATTATTGATGATGTCTGTTCACTTCGACCACGTGAGTCAGGCTGATATCTGCCACATATTTGCCTTGTAAAGTGACTCTTTCCCTCTGCAATGAACAAGTGTCAGGGCAGAAATCCTTTGAAATTACATAAATATTTCACTTATCAAACTTTGTTTATTTTTTAATATCTGAATGGATTCATAGTTTCCTGTTTTGTTCATTAGGTTATAATCTTTCATTATCGCTATTTAGTTTGATGCACAAGCTGCCCCATTTGGACAGCGGGAGCCCTTCCAGCCGGCTCCTCAGTCTTCGATCACTTCCTTTCCTGACTCAAGATCATTTAGGCTCATCTTCACGTTCCTTGTCCCAGCCCTGGAATCAGCCATTTCTCCAATAAGCCCGGTTCCTTTCAGAGGAAGATGGTTTGTGGAGATCAAGGTCTGGGGATGAGGTTGTCACTACCCGTAGGCATCTCAGGGGACAGAGGTGGACGCTACACACCTGCATGGGCACACACATCCACAGCTCTCTTTCTGTATCCACATGTATGGAAACCATGAATTCACACTGGTACATGTAATTCCAATCAATGTCACAGGGTTCATTCTCGTTTTCTCCCTCTCCACATTTGTAACTCCCTTCAATAATAGTGAACAATCTTGATTCTGTATGATGAATATTTCTTTGTATTTTATTGAATCCCCTACATGTAACCAAACTGCCACCTGTGCCATATCCCCTGTCCTCACCGCGCCTGGGCTCTAGCTGTCTACACGGGGCTGCCCGCTGCATGGACCTCACTCAGCTTGGCTCTGACACCCCGCAGCTGCCACACGCCTTCCAGCCTCTGCCTATGCTGCACGGGCATCCTCAGCCCGGGACCTGATTCCGAGTACCACGCCGTTCCTTGCAGGACACTGTCCACATTTGCTCAGGCTCCAGTACCCCTCTGTAGGGCTTGGTCGTGCCAGGCTGAGCTGCCCTCTGCAGGGCTGGCTCCTCCCCTGCCCGGATAATGGCACCCACTCTGGGCTAAAAGAAAGAAAATAGGAATCCTACGACAGGAAAGCTTCTTTATGAGGTAGTCTTCTTAATAAAAATGATTAACAGGCCAGGCACGGTGGCTCACGCCTGTAATCCTAGCACTCTGGGAGGCCGAGGCGGGCGGATTGTTTGAGTTCAGGAGTTCGAGACCAGCCTGGGCAAGAGCAAGACCCTGTCTCTACTAAAAAAAAATAGAAAGAAATTATCTGGACAATTAAAAAAATTAAAAATATAGAGAAAAAATTAGCCGGGCATGTTGACGCATGCCTGTAGTCACAGCTACCTGGGAGGCTGAGGCAGGAGGATCGCTTGAGTCCAGGAGTTTGAGGTTGCTGTGAGCTAGGCTGACACCCCGGCACTCTAGCCCAGGCAAAAGAGTGAGACTCTGTCTCAAAAAAAAAAAAAAAAAAAATGATTAACAAATTTATACACAAAATTTTCTGAACAGAAATATTTGTTTATTGAGTTCTTAATTTAAAACACAGACCTACACAAAAGGCATAATTTCAGTGGATTGATTTTCCTACAAGAAATAATATAGATCATGGAAATCCCTGTGTGTGTGGTTTTCTTATGGAATTTGGCAGAAAAATTAAGCAATCTTTCTCTGAAGTTTAGTGTGCATAAGAATCTCCCAGGAACCTGCTTTTAATGCAAATTCCTTGGCCCCATCCCCAGAGACTGTTTCAAAAGTCCAAAGAGCATACTCTGAGAGACAGTGAAAAGAGGAAAGGTGTCACAGAAGGCCAGGGTTGTTTAGTGTGATGAAAGCACCGGAAACCCCAGACTCTCGCCCTCAGGCTGGGGTGGCTGGGAGAAAGGCATGGCTGTGTCTTCTTTGGAAGGAAAGAATTTATAAAAGTAATATATTAAATTTGAAAAAAAGAAACAACAAATATTATAATCCAATTACTCTAGCATATTAACTCTTGCATATTATTGCTTTATTCCTATCTTTTTTACAGACACCTAATTTTACATAGTTATAATTATAGGACATACATACGTTTATCAAGTGTGTCTCCTCCCCTCCTCCCTGGGTTATTCCACGTAAGTCCTAGCCCATGTCTCTTCCTCGTCTCCCCACACATCATGGGAAAGAGCTCCACATTGTTCTGTTGACCGGTTTCACCATGATTTGCTTTATAACTGTCCTACTGTTGAACATTTAGTTTCCTTCTAATTTTGCTTTGTTGAAAACCTTCGTTCCTATAACCCTTTGACCTCTTGGATCACATCCTTAAGGTAGATTTCCTTCACCTTGGGGGTCTGGTTTTTAACGCACTGAATGTTTTTGTCTTGTGATCTCCTGTCAGGTCAGGGCCCAGGAACAGCATGTTGGCATCCAGAGTAGTGTTGCCAAAGGGCGGGAAGCAGTGGAATTTTCATTCAGTCCAACTGCTGAAGGATGTCAAGAAGGACATCCTTTTCTGTGTTAGAGATTGTCCAGGTCTCTGGAATAATTGTAAAAAACAAACAAAAATAAACAGGAATCTGTTAGGGCTCAAAGAAGAGCTTACAGAGTTAAAGGAAGGAGGATTTGGGAATGGAAGGAAAGAAGAAAAATGGAAAATAAAATACGAACTGAAAGCTTGAGAAGTAATAATAGCTCAAGTTTATTGAGTGCTTACTGGGGACATAGAGGGATCTAAGGACATAGCATCCCTCTTCCGTGATCAGATTCTGAACAAACTGAGGAATAAGACAAAGGGGTGGCAGACAGTGGCCAAAAAGCTCCTTTGTTACTGATAAAGGCTGAGAGGAGGGAACGGCTTATTTCTGTGGGCTGACGCTTTTCTCCAGGGCCACCACTAGGGTGTGCAAGGTCCTGGGCAAATATTTTCGTTGGATTCCTGCGTATATAAATAATTTGATTAAAAATATATATTACAAAACTCATGGGCCCATGGGAGGTATTATAATTTACCAATACGGATTTAGAACAAACAATAAGTAAGGAAGAAGTCCAATCAGTCAAGTGAAGATTTTTCACATTATCCAGGAACATTTCCTCCTGTCCGGGTCCAGGAACCATTTGCTCATGTCTTTACTGTGATATGCACCATTACTGGCCAATTTTGTATTTCCCACAGTGAGGAAAAGGTAGCAACGCCAGCATCACTAAGGATGCCTTGGCTTTTCAGAACCTGTTTGTACTGAGAACACCATGGGCCTTTCTACCTCTGCACTTGCCTAATTCTGTTTAACGCTGTTATATCGTTACTCCTGACGCCACATCACCCAAAATGTCACCTGTGAATACCAGCTTCCAATGACTTGATCAGAGGTTGTTTTTGTGCTTCATTGATGATGGCCACACATTCAAGTCTTATCCCAAGTATGCAGGAAAATGTGAACACAATTCATTTTCTAGATATGTTATAGTTCAGAATTTTATAGCATAAACAGAGCAGTCTGTCTTCCAACTATAACCTCTCTTGAAATCCTTAGACCATATTCACTGCATTCCTAGATTTGATCTGTTTCCACGTGGGCTGCACCCCTGCATTCCACACACCATCGGCAGGGAGCAGGTAGGTTGGGGACGGAGAAGAGTGATCTCTTTTGCACAAGAAATGTCGGTCCCTCATCCAGCTTAGCCCTAAGACCAATCCGAGAGAGCATGACGTGTCCACAACCGGAGGCAAGAGAAGACACAGACGGAAAGGGCAGCTGGTGTGGAGACAGGTGCTGCCACACTAAAGACAGCCTGCTGCGGGTGGGGTGCAGCGCTAAGGGACACCTGCTGCCCCCACCTTGAGTGCCACACACCTGTGGGCACTTTGGTGACAGTGGCCCACACGCGGCCCAAACCAAGCCCGGAACTTGCTTTGTGTCTGATAAGACAGTTGTCCCAAATCAGTATGATTTGTTGTTCCCGGTCTGCAAAAGAAATGCCCTGCCAGGCAGCTGGAGAGATTTGCTCACCAGGCCACCCTCCCGGAACCGGATCCTGCCGTGGGCTCCAGAGTGGCCCCTTAGATGCGAGTCCTGGAAGCCCTCAGAGCATCTTGCTGAGAACACTCGCAGGGTAGAGGGTGAGAGAGCCTCCCGAAAGGAGACACAGGGACTGGGGCCTATACTGATCCCTACCCAGATGTCACTGCCTGTCCAGCCACCGCCAGGCCCTGGATCGGGACAGAACGTTTTAAGGAAAGAACTTCGAGGTGCAGGAGCCCTGTGGTGCAGGCTGCGGCAGCTCCAGGAGCAATGCCGCCCTTCTTCATAGTGACCTCCGGAATTAGACAGCCCGACCACGCTGTCATTACAGCACTGGGCTGCAGGCAGGCTCGAAAGAGCAGAGGCAACCGCTCACACCCCAGAGAGGAAAAGAAGGAGCTGAGACAAGCCTGCCAGTTTATTGCCTGCAATGCTACCTAGATTAAGGCACCCAGCAAGCGAGCAGTGGAGAGAGTGTCTCGGCAGCGGTGTTCCCCCATGTGAAAGGAAACATCGGGACTGAGGGAGAAGCGTTCCCACCCAAGGCTGACTTTCAGCAGATTCTAAGTACTTTACATGTATTAACTCACTCAATGCTCGTAATAGCCCTACAGGATAGACCACCGTCTGTCCCCATTTTATAGGTAAGGCAACAAGACAGACGGAGATTAAGCACGCTGCCCAAGACTTCACAACTAGTACAGGGAGGAGGATTTAAACCTCAGTCTGGCTGGTGAAGCAAAGAAAGAGCAATGGAAGGAGAGGCAGGAGGGGGAAGAAGGGAAAAGGAGAGTGAGAAAAGGCGAGTGCCTGTCACCTCTGGAATGAACTGGCAATGCTGAGTTTAGTTCCTTCCCTTACAACTTGGAGCCTATAAATATTGCCTCAGCTTCCCTCTTCTTAGACTCAAGAGTGCACAGATTAACCCCAAATTTGTATTTCCATTTGAAAAGAAAAAATATTCTCCTGAGGTGCAATCAGGCTCATCTTCACTTTTGTAGAGATCATCTCTGACATTAACAGGTCACCAGAGGATGCTGTTCCTCAATTTATAAGACAAAACGTTCCTTTTTTTTTTGTACCCAGCAGGTTTCCTGCTTCAGAACCATGCAGCAATCACCAGCTCCTGGGGATTATCAATCAGCGCTGCCATCCTTAAAGAGCTAAAAAATTTCACCCTGTCCTATTTTCCTAAAGGCTGGCTGCAGAGCAAGCTCTCAGAAATGTCCCTGCTTCCCCACCCCGAGCCTCCTAGCTTCAAATTGACCAAAATGGAAGCAGATACACAGGAACTCACAAACAGAAGCTTTCATCTGCTTATTTAGTCATTACTTTCTCACTGAGCTGGCAGGTAAGCATCTAGGGGCAAGGCGGCTTTGCAGGTAAATATCACCTACTAACCGAAGGCCTCTGTTTCTGCTCCAGCCTCAGCTGCTGCCCTGACTCACCGTGGGACTTACAGTGGCTACCGGCAAAAGGAAAGCACGAGCAGTTTTTGGCATAGTGGAAAATCTGTGTTTGTAGACAGAAGACCTGAATTCAAGTCCTTGCACCAACATTTTCTGGCTGTGTGATCTTGGGCAAGCCACTGTTTCCTCCTTAAGCAAGCTAATATAGTGGTGATTTATATTGTCCATTTTTCATTGATTCTAAGTACAAAGCAGTCAATGAACAGACCAGCGCCTTCCGTCAAGATGCTTTGGCAATGCTCTCTCAGCCTCCCGTGGCAGATGCCTGTTACTGGAGATGATGAGGCCATGGGTATTCATAAGACAAAGGATTAGCTGTCTGGGACAGAGACCGATTAGGACAGAACAAGACCATGCATAGTGGATTTAGCATGAGACACAGCAGGACTCAACATTTACCTCTATTTGATCACAACATGCTAGAAAACCCAGGCCTTACCAGTCTGGAGAAATAAAACAGGCTTCCTTTGAGCACATCATTGTTCTTGCTTATTTACGATGTGGATTGTAAGTGGCATCATCGATACCACAGAGGCTGACAAGAGAAAAATGGTGGAGGCAGAATTTTATTTGCAGTGGATTTGAAAGTAACATAAACTTCTACATCTGCTGAGATCATTTTTTTTCCAGATAGGAGAATAAATCAATTTAATGTTCAGGCTCTCGTTACCCTCTTTGGGCTTATTCTCTATGATTATTAATATAATTATTAACTTCTGAGTAGTTTTTGGTCCAAATGTTTATAGTGCTTTCCTCCTCATTGTAACAATGTTGAAAGCGTTAGTGAGCTTGCAGGTTAGTCTGCAAGAACTATTCCTAATGTCACCGAAATTGATTTCATTTATACTTGAGTGTTAACTCACCTGTGCAGAAGGCAATGTAACAAAACGGTTAGGAGCGGGGATTGGAATCCTGACTTGCTTACTAACAAGGTGACCCTTGGCAGCTACTTGATCTTTTGGTGTCTGTGGGAGATTATAATAGTGTTTACTTCTAAATTTTGTTAGGATTAACTAAGATATTGCATGTAAAACCACCCCAAAAAGTTCCTGGCACATACTATGTACTCAATAAATGTTAGCTAATTTATAGTCACTGTCCTACAACACTTTGGGGTACTTCTTCTATTTTTTATAACCAAAGAGCTTACTTAAGTAAAACAGAGGCTCACTCAAATCCTCCTCAGTAACGGCTTGTGTGTGCATTATGAAGATGTCCATGTTTGGTGTGGGTGGCAGATGGGGATGAAAAGTAAGAAGATGCTTCAGGAAAGGAAGAAAGGAGGGAGCTATGACGACTTCTTCATTCTGGTGTTCCACCAGTAACGAGGCTCAGCTTCCTTCTCTCCCATTGCAGTTGGCTTCCTCTTCAATCCACTCTTGTGTATTTCCTCCCATTCCATAGTTTCTAATTGCTCTTAGCTTCTGCTTGCTCCTCACTTCAACCTGTCACGACTACTTACAACTTTCATGTCCCTTCTTGTGCAACCCCTTTGCTTCAGCTCCCCCCATTTCCTATTGGGAATTCCATTTCCCAACCTAAGTTAGTGAGAAAACCTGATTGGCCTGCCTGATCTGCCGCACCAGGTCACTGGTTGACCTCTGCATGGACGGGCCTTGGGTAGGGTGCCCACCACTGGTCCAATCAGCTGTGGCTGGCAGGAGTGGGGTTTTGTGGTCTGGGTTGTCCCATCCCCTTAGCAGAGGTCGTGGGTGTTGGGAGACAATTCTCCCTGGATTTCTTGCGTTTCTGCATGTCTTCTGGAAAGAGGCACGGACAGCTTCATTCTGCACTCTTTTCAGAGATGTTTGTACAGCAAATAGTCTTAGAAGACAGATTGTCCCTTCCTCCCCTCTCAGGTCAGGGGACGTTTGTTTCCTGACCAAGATAATGGGGACAATGTCTTGTTCTGGGGCAGGTTTGCCTGAAGCTCCCTTGTGAGACTGGGGTTTCCTAAGCTCACATTTCCTCAGCTGTGACACAAACTCACTGGGTGTGCAGCAGCCACCTGGGCCAATCTATGCCTATCCCCAAGAGACATCAAGGGCAAAGAGAGCTAACGTCATTATGATACTCCTGCTGCCCACTGTGCCATGAGAAATAAAGTCCTTTGTCTCTGTTTTCGGGGTCTCATATATTCCGCCATTATCTAGGAAACTTGTTAGCTTGCAAGCAGGGTAAATTCTCACTTTGCAGTTCTTGACAATGAGGAGGGATGTTCTCATTCAAGCAGAATGGTTGTGGCAGGCACCGTGATGAACCCATCTAACGCAGCCTTCTGTTCTGCTTCCTCTTCTATAGTTTCACTCACATATGGATTAAAGAACTTTAGAAGGGCCTTATTTTTGGGAGACAAATGTATTATACAGCAATGAGGGGTATGGAAGGAAGAACCTAAAACACTGTGCAACATTTCTGCTCTCCCCGAGTGAGCCTTGACACGACAAGATCTGGCACCTCCGTATGGCAGGCAGGAGCTGTCCTAACACAGCTGTGCATCTGCATGGTACTTAGTACCCTTGAAGCCCAATGTGCTTTTATTTGACCCATTCGGCTGCTGTAAGAGTCACAGTAGAACTCATTTGACAATTTGACAGTGGTGCTTACTCTCTGTCAAGCCCTTAGGAAGACAGTTTGCAAGGTTCGTTGTGTTAGTGCTGGTCTACCAGCATGGTTACCAACAATTATACAATATTTTGCACCAGAGGCTATGTGGCCAGCAGGAAAGCAATGCTTCAAAATTGCCTGCTTTATGTTCCATTTTCTGGGTAAAAACACATCAGATGCTTACCTGTGAATGCCGTAGAGCACAGGGAGTAAAAGGGAAAGGCAATAACAAAGCACAGGATATAAAGTGAAATACTGTGAAGTTTTGCTTCTCTCCATTCTACTTGGTCCCATCTCTAGAAAATAAATTCTTTTTAAACTTCCCTGGTTGTGAAGTTTCATTGCCTGCTGGGGGCCATAAGGCATATAACCTTCTAAGAGATCCTCAACCTACAAATTTATCAACACAGCTATAGATCCTCTGGGCTTGAGGGTAGCTTCCGGTAAAGTCAGCTTGGGGCAGGGGATCGTTCAACATAAATGTTGTTTCTAGCTTGCGCAACCACAAAAGAGCCGCTAGCCTTCCCCAGGCCAAGATGAAATCCTTCCGATTGAGTGAATCCAGCTGTGCTGGGGGTGGGAGACTTATAATAGTCTCTTCACTACAATGGACATCTCAGGAGGCCAGGATTTTGCCTACTTTGTCCACAGGTTTATTAGAGTAGGCACTTAGTACACATTTATTAAATGGATAACAGCTTGAGTTAAACTAATATTTAATTTGTCGGGTTTGGTGAAGGTGTTTTTCAGCAGATTCAGAGAGAATGCCAGTTTGATATGTGCTAATGTACTATTTTCAGAAGCTCATTACTTTAAAATGTTTGAACATTTTCTTCCAGGTGGTATTTACTCATTTAGATGTGGGTTGTAACCAAGGTGTTCACTTATGAATAGTTTCATCATCATCTAATTGAAGGTAGAGCTTGCTTTCCAGACAAGGTTGATTTTGTAGAACTCGGGCTTGGCTTAAATGGCTACAAATAATTTAAAACAGCATTTAAGGATTGAAATCAAAAGGCAAGCCTTTGTCAAGTGTCTATTCCTACTGACAAAACAATTTGGAGGTAGGTTCTGTAGTTTCTAGAGTATTTGCAATTATAGAGGGCAAATGTCTATTGCTTCTTGAGAAAGAAATCCAGAGACTTTTGAGAAGGGCAGTTCAAATCGCCTGTAGACACGTGTCTGTATTAGTTAAGTCTCACTGGTTGAAGAGACAACAGGATGCTACACACCTATTAGGCCAGAGAAACAGTCTGCAGAATAGTTTAAGGATTTCAAATTGTCAGGCAATGGTAGGAAGTTCTCATCAGATCTTATTGATGACTAAGGAACTTCACTAACCAGGATCACATTAGAATATTGGTCAGCAGTGCAAAAATGTCTATTAATCACTTTAGCAAAATAATATGACAAAGAAAAAAACATTTTTCAGAATTTCGAACAGACCCCAATTTTTCCCCTTAAAAAAAAAATCAGAATGCATTTCAAACAACTTAAACAGTAACACTGATCAGATAGGCTGCTCCTACCCTGGAAGGCCACATGAAGTGGAAAGAACTCTCAGTGCTTACTCAAGAACCAAGGCTCTTTGACCATCTCTGGGACTCAATTTTTTTTTATTTGTAAATTAGGACAATACAATCAACCCTGCAGATTCACTATGGAGATCAGCTAAGACAGAGAGCCTAACACAATGCCCAGTATTTAGTAAGCACTTCATACATAGGAACTAATATAATGTAAAAATACATTTTTAACAATGAATCTTATTAAGAAGAATTGCTGTTATAATCAAAGGAAAAGAAATCATAGTGACTAGTAGGATTTTTCTGACAGTAAGAGATAGTATCTTTCTACAAAGATAAGACCTCCTTTCTACCAATTTTCACTATAAAAACTGTATATTGATCATAAACTAAGAATATAAGAAACAATAAATTGCTGCCTCTCTTTACTGATATGTCAGGCCTGTAAGCCTTTTAGTAAAATTCATATTAAGAAAATTACATTTTATTTATTCTGATTTAATAGTGTTCCCTTGTCAAATTCTCAACTCCTGAGAGGTGATTAAGATGTTTTTAAGATTTTTATCTGAACTGTTCATCAATCTCCAAAAAGTAGTACTAAAAACAATAATGGAAACCAAGCACAACATATTTCTCCATGACTTTGACAGTCAATGAAAATCATTTTGTTTGAACCTTTATCCATGCACAAATAGTAGTACTGAACCTATAATTTAGATTCATTACTTCATGGAGAAAACAGAAGCAGAGTGATCAAGTGACTTTTCAAGGTCGTATTATTTCAACTATCACAATTTTTGAGAGGGAAAAAGGTAGATTCCAAAAATTATTAAAAGAAGCTTGACATTGATCACTCATCAAATTCTAAGGCAGATTATTAAACAGATGGCAATTGAGCAGTTAGAAAAGGAGGTAGCATGTTTTCACTAAGAATGAGGCATTTCCAGCTGACTTCATTTCCTTTCCTGATTTAATATACTAGCAGAGTAGGTTACTTCCAAAGACAGTGAATCTGACTGCCAAACATGACAAAATTTTTATGGTGTCTTTTTTAGGAAAAATGAAGCGACAGGGGTACATGAAGTGATTGGTAGTTACTTCAACCACTGTAGCCAAAGCACTAATTCATGGATCAGTCACCTGGAGGGCAGTCTATAGCATTCTGAAGAGGGTCTGTATTCTCTCCTGTTCAAGTCAGTATTTATGAGTAAAAGTCACTAAACACCAAAACCATGCTTTATCAAAGTTGGAACTGACAGAAAGCTAAAAGGAAGAATCCAAATTCACAAGTACCTTTAAAAGTTAAATTTCGTGAGGATGAATGTTGTCCTTCAATTAGGTTAATAAGAAATTGTACAAGGTAAGTGTGGACTTGCTTACCAGCAATGCCTGTGAAGTTCAGCAAGAGACAACAATGTGATATACTTGCCTAACAATGACGGTGGTAATAACGGCAACATATACCAACCATAACAGCCACACGAGAATCACTTTGAGGTTGGCAATAATGCCCCCAAATTCTGCTCTAGTTATACCACAGAAGACCTGCGTTTAGTTCTGAGCAACATATTTTGAGAGGGACTGAAAGAGCCAACCTGAGCCTGGTCCAGAATAGGTATCATGTAAGATCTCAGAAAAGCGTGAAATCTGAGGAAGGATATGAAGAGGGGCCACACAGAATAAACAGGACTTTCTGTCTAGTTTCACATGTGTGCTATTTTTATACAGAAATTTGGGTGAAATTCATCCCTTGTAGGGGTAATGAATAGCTCCATCCAGCAGGGGCTGAATGAAAATTATGATGCAATTATAAAAGCATCTACAGTAGAGATACACTGTTGCTGATTCTAGCTCTGTGACTATTTTTCTATCATATGTTTACTCTATTAGGGCAGAATCAAAATTCTAAACTTTGTAAAGCATCTAAACAAAATGATTAATTTTCATCTAATTCAGTGTTACATAATTCATAACTTATCAGCACCCAATTGGCCCTTCTGCAATGAGGTCTTTGAACCCTTTGGGAACCATGAGGGATCTTTCTAAACAGTTACATTTAATAATAGTCCCGTGCCTGATTTGGAGAAAGCCACTGGTGTGGGGCAGGCTCCCTTACTGGAATTTTGAGAGTTTCTACAGTCTAGAGTTGGTGTGGAAACCAGGCTCGACTGAAACCGATAAGATTGCTAAGAATGTTAGGCAGGAGAGGACACCGACTCAGACCCCCTCCAGCAGCAGAAAGTCCATCAGTCATTTCTGTATGACTCTCTGTAGGGCCTTCTTAGGTCACAGTTCAAGGACTTTAAATAAAATCATGTGCTCAGGAGCCTACTGTGGACTTCCTTAATATAGCTGTTCTTTGCCATTAACTCTAAATCCTTCAGGGGTTACATTACGGAAGTGATATGATTACACAATTAAATATTAGAAATGACCACCAAGTATATCCTGTTTATTGTTTATGATTTACACGGAAAATGATGGACTGAGGTTGTAGAACAATAAACCAATCATTACATTTAGACCTGGGCTTTTGAAAAACTTGCATTCCATTTTAACAGTTCATATATATTTAACAGCTTAAATAAAAATTCAGATCACAAATAATCTTAAGAGTTAGTTAGCTTAGAGATAAACAATTAAGAAACACAAAAGAAAACCACATGAATCTACCTTTAAATATTAGCATTCATATTACAAGAAATAAGAAAATATTTAAAAAAATAAAATTATTAGGTCAAGTCACAACATAAAATAGAGAAATAAGATAAACAATATTTCATTAATATTCATACCTATTTCTAATTTACCTTCATATATTCTTAACTTTTTCAAAAGGATCCAAGATATGATCAAATAGCATTTTGGTGTCTGAACTTCTCAGCCTCAATTTATACCAGCTTGCTACCACAAAAATCCTAAAACCTCAATTTTCTTTTTTTAATTTAAGACAACTCTTACTCAACTTTTCTCCTTCATAGCAGCTGTTTATAGATAGTAGGGAGCCAAGAATAAAGGACAGTAACAGATGGAAAGCAAAAAGTACAACAGCTATCTTAAGTTCAGCTTTCAACATTGCTGGTTGAGTTTGGAACCAAAACCTCTTAACAACTGGCAGATAATAGCTAAATCTTAACAGGCAAAGAAGAAATATTTTCTTTGGGACAGCTGCTATCTAGGAGAAGAAAACCAAGGTCCCTTAATACTGCCTAAATATAATGTGTGGCTTATTATAGAGAAATCTTTAGCAATGTAAGTTTAACCAGTAAGTGTCACAACTGATCAATACTTACTACTTGAAAAAAATGAAACAAACAAAAAATCACACTAGCCACAAATTTCCACAATATACACATGAGAATTAATTTTAATCTGATTTGACTCCTTGACACTAACTGATCATCAATGAAATATGGTATGGAAAGATCACAGAGTAGAAAACAAGCAAAGATTAGTTTATACAACAGTGACTATATACATCAGAAGGAAAACATGCTAGCTAATGCAACATTAAGGCCTGAATGCTAAGCATTTCCAAAGTCACAGAAGCCCCAAAGAACCCATAAATTACAAATTCACCACATTACATGCATGCAATGTTCACTTTTGTTTTACCCATAAAAGGATACACAGAATTTTGCTGTAAATACCAGACACATTTACAATATATGCAAAAATTAGAATGCAAGTGTTATGTTTCTTATATTTAAGCCTCAAATGTGCCAACAGTGAAAATTCATTTATTTTTAAGAATGGAGAAAAGAGACTAAATATAAATACTTAGAGAAATAAGATTTAATTCTGCCTTTGGGAAGCCATACAAATTATTCCTTTTATGTGTTCAAACTAAATTATCAATGGACCAATTGGATGGATGTATACTATGTGCTTTACTATTTTATTTGCTCAAATGTGACATTCTAACAGCCACCATTGTCTAGTGTTGATACCAAAGCACATTTGTAAGTGAACTATTTGGTTTGTGTTTCACATACTTCTCGGTGTGTGTGATCACATAAAGGAGAAGCTGTGCATCTTAGTTTGGGGTGATTTAGTTACAAAGACGACCCTCTGTAAGTTTTTAGACTTTCCAAAATATTGCAGAACTTAAATTACCTTAAACTAACTATATCTAATACTTATTAAAAAAATGTGCCATGAGTGTTTTGGACCTTCAAGTATAATTTTAACCAAGGAAAAACATGTAGGGTAAGAGGTTAGAAAGGATTTTATAAGGCCATCTAATTCATCTCATTGTACCAAGCACTGAGCACACTAGATTCTTCGTATGCTTTACTAACTACGTTAAGCACATCCACTGTTTTATTAAATAATTTACTTTACTACCTAACCATTTTGGGGGGGGGGACTTATATTTAAGATTTTTAAATTTTGTGATGTTCTGGCCAAAATTTTAGCTTTTGTTTGGCATTCTGAAAAGTCCTAATTTTAAACAAAGATGGAAAAGTAAACACCTTTCTAAAAAACTTTTCAGTATTATGATCCAAGAAGTTTGATGTAGCAAAAGCAAAGGGGACCGGTGAAAAAGCGTGCTTTAGAATTTGTTTTATTTCCGATGAAACCAAATACTTCTATTGTGATCACAACCTTCACATTTGATGCAGACAGGAGAGCTTAATTATAACCACTTAGTGACAGTATGACAGACAAAGCCAAATGTCTGCCACATAGATGATTACTTCTTCTGGAGAGAGTAAACTGATAAGCTTGACTTTACGATTAATTCAACTAAAGAAAATGGATGCACTGCTTCAATATTCAGCTTGAAAACGTTTAGTACTTTCTGCAAACTTAAATTTAGTTTAGAAAGGTTAATATTTTCTTTCTAAACTATGGCATATACTATATATAGCATTTTTAATATATTTATATATAATTATTTGCACATCAGCTTTAGAAGGAATTTGCAGATTTACTTTGATAGATTGATCTCATCTCAACTGTTAAGGTTTAGGGCGCTTCCGCGGTACTGCTATTTGAAGGAGGGGCGTCAGGATCAGGCTCCGAGGAAGCAGCTGCAGATGATTCGATAACGGCAGGTGGGAAATGACGGCGGCACACAGGGCACGTTCCCGACTGGAGGGAGAAAAACAAGAGCCACCAGAAACATCTTAACTGCCATGCAAGTAACTTAATAAGAAAAAATAGTATCATTATCCTAATAACAAATCAAGTATCTTAAAAACAAAAACCAAATCAACTTCAAACCAATACAATACAGAAAGACAAAATTTTAGTGCTATTTCCTCTGCACCCCGATAAGACTAATTTCTTTGAGAATAAACAATGCCTCTTAATCATGTTTGTACCTTTAAGGTACATCTTTCATTTAGTGAGTTTTTATTAAGAGCCTCCACATTCACGCTGATGCTGCGGTAGAGGCTGAGCGAAAAGTTGTGGTGTATATCTGCACAAAGTCAGAGTTTAGCTGAGCAATGATCTGAATTGAATCGTTATTATTTAATCTATTATGCACATATTAGAAAAATCACACATCTATTTAATTCACACCAAACCATTCTCCCCAGGAGCTTCCTCCATGATACTAAAGTCTCACTTTAGTACAGCACAGATTTGTCAAAACAAAGGACCTCAGACCTTCTTTATAAGCCATGTAATTTCTTTCCAAAAAGAGATAATAAGTTTGGTGCCTCCTAAATGATAAAACAATTAACTATAGACCTGAGAGGGAAGGTGGGAAGTTATACTAGGAGTACAACACTTTAGGATCAATGGAAGATGACAGAGATATGTCATCTGATGACAGATCATCTCCTTTCAGATCTGATCTTTTTCCCAAAGAGATCACGCTATTGAAGGTGACAAAGAACCGTGTCTTGGGAACCTTCTCCCCAGACGAAACCAGGAAAGGCTTCACATTAAGCTGTTTCCTGACAGGAGAGAGACTGAAGAGGTTATTACCTTGGATTATAGAAAAGTCAAGTACAATTCAATGCTGTAATTCATAGATAACGTTTACAATTTAAGAATTCAATTCGACAAACATTCACTGTGCACTCACCATATAGACCGGGCCCTAACAGCAACATTTTAGAGTCAAACAGATGAGTGTGGTCTTGGTCAAACACATACCAGCTGTGTAACCTTGGACGAATAATAATCATTGGAAAGTGGGAATAAGGATACCAACATATCCCAGAGTTACTGTGAAGATTAAATGGGAAAATATATAGGAATCTTCCATCAGTGCCTGACACACAGCAGGCACAAAAACCACTGCTTCTGAAGTCTCTGAAACTATTGTGGCAATTTAAAAAAAAGGGTATATTAATGACAGAAGAGGTGGAGTTTAAGCTGGGCCTACCTAGATCATCTAATCTTACAGACGGTATAGGGGGAAGACCATGCCAGGTATCATGAACAAATGTGCAGAAGAGTAAATCTGAAGACACAGACTGGGGTCGAGACCACAGAAGGCTTTGAAAGCCAACACAGAAACTTTAGACTATTTCACAGGTGACTGGAAGTCTCAGTTTCTCTCTCTTTCTATTATGAGAAGGGAAGTAACATGATCAGAACTACATTGCAGAAAATACCTCCAGTGGAGATAAGGAAATAAAGCAGGTAACTATAACAGTAATTAAGGCAACAGGGTCGCAGGTCTGACATGTGGGAGTGCAAGTGTAATGAGGGGATGGACCACACAGGCACGGGCACACACAAAACCGTTCAGACTCGGAGGCTCTGGATTTTCTGCATGCCCACTAATCTCAGTAGCACTTACTTCTATGACCACCATCGTCTTGCGCAGGCGCTGAAAGTTCTTTTCTACTGAATTCTAACTTTAATTATTAATAAGTTTACCAATACTTTTCCCTACACTATGTGTTTACTATTAATATGTGCCAGGTATATTAAATTCATTACGAACTATTTACTTCAACCTTTATAAAAACCCTAGAGGTGGGTATATTGTGTGGTACAGCTACCTAGGCTATATCAACATAATGCCAAATAAATAGGTTAAGAAAAATTATCTAAAACACTATTTCCCAAATTATGTTATAAGAGAGGGGAGAGATAAAAGAAAGCAGTATATTTTAAAAATAATTTAAAAAATAATTCAGAATCCAGGATTACACCTCAGTCCAGAATGCCAGGAAGTTCCATGAGACTTGAGACACACATGATCTCTACACAGGCATACTTATCAAACTGTAGTTACCACCAGGTATTATGGGTTATCTCATTTCATTCTCACAACATTACTTGATATATATATCACCATCAGTATCATTTAACAAATGCTATAAAGTTAAAGGCAAAAAATTTCAGTAGTAACCAATTATACAATTTTTGACTTTGACTCAAATGAGCATAAGATTGCAAAAATGTTTTTATGTATTTCACCAATCTAATTCTAAAAATATTCTAGAGCAATCCCCTAAAAATTATGGGTAAATTTAATGTAATCACAGTTAGAATCCTAAAATGAATTCTTTTTTGGGAGAGAAGCAAATAAATAATTTAAAGCTCACATAGAAAAAAAACTGCCCAAGAATAAGGTATGAAAAAAATATAGGAAAAAATAGCATAGTTCTATGAAAAATAATTTAAAAAACCTCAAAGTATAAGGGTTTAAGCGACTGAGAAACGGTGTAGCTATATATACTCCTGGATGGAAACACTGGTCATGGGGGGTCTGGGGGGGTGGCAAGAGGAGTAGTGAGGAAGAAAGGGGAACTGAGGAGAAGTAAGGAAACAAAAGACTGTAGGCAAATGAAAAAATATGCAAGTAATGTTTCATAAAAGTAGAATAAAAAACTACAATACAAACTGAATATGCATACAGACATAAAATAGAAGCTAACATAAAAAACTAAATGATATATTTGATTTCATAAAGAAACAGTGAACATTTCTATGTTGGATTTCAGAGATTTTAAAAAGAGTTTAGAGAAAGATGAAGTGATAGTAGGAGAGGAACAGCAAAGAAAGAAAATGGGAAGAAGAGAAGGGAGGAAGGAAAGGGGAGCGAAAAAGGGAGGAGAAAAGAAAGGGAGTAGTTACAGAAAAGAGAGAGTGCTATATCCATGAGTAAATAAGCTGAGAAAGTGATTTGGGAATTCCTACTGAGCTGGATGGTAAACATCCTTTATGCAAAAATATAGTTCACAGAGCAGGTTTAAGTAAAACTCTTTTCTTTTATTTAAGTAACTCAAATATACTTAAATTTACTGGGTAAATATTTAAAGAATATATAAAAATTAAAATACGAGCTACTTAGCAGGTTATTAAATCTCTCTCATATACATTTTCAGAAATATCAACCCTTATTAGTGGAATACTTGTACACGGTTACAGTACATTTGTGTCAAAGGTTTCTTTGCTTGAGATGCTTTTGCAAACACCAAATTTCAGGATTATAATTAAAGTTCTAATTGGCTTTATTTTCAAATCATTTTTTCAGATATTTAATCAATTCCTAAAGTGATTAAAAATGTTACTGTTGTCTATGTTGTTTTTTAGACAATGTTAATAAAGTAAAATAGTTCCATATTATCCCTGATCCATAGTCATTAAAGGCAGCCGGTTTCTCCCACTGTGTTGAAAAGTGCTACACAGATAAAGTTGAATGAAATAGGCTTAAAAGACACTACCATCATTAACTTGTAGGACAAACTACTAAAGCATTAATTTTAAAGAGAGTGATTCTAAAACTCACCTTCTGTAGCCAAATTGAGACACAAGGTTTGTGAAAGAAATGATGACAGGGCAACTCTGTTGCTATATCATCCTTAATATATTCACTGCAACAGATTGGACAGCACTGCTCCTGACCAATAGCTGAAATCAACAAGTAATTTAGATGTGTCAATCACATAAAGTCCAATTTTTAAAAAACTGAAAATCAACATATTATGCTCATGGATAATAACTATGGAAGACAAAAGAACCAGACTGATCAATTAATTGGCAAATATGTTTCTAATACATGAAAATTTGGAATTTAATGAACACTGCTTTTATAAAAAAGTTGACTGGGGAACATTTGCCTCAGCCTATCACTTGATAAATTCAAATACTTTTCTACTAGTTGAAAGTTTGTCAGCATCAGGTTTCTATAGAAAATCTAATGGAAGTTTCTAATAGTCAAGTATTTCTTCTTCTAGGTACACTGATAATATACTTAAATAGGCAACATGTCCTTCAACATCTGAGATCAACTTTGCCCTTACCAGTGTGATCTTCAAGAACAAGGGTCTCTGGAAGACCATCAATGCTTTCCTTACTGGCTGGTGGATTGGCCACCTCAACATCTACTGCGAGAGACTCTAAATGTGCCAGGGCAGTCTGAAAAAGAAAAGTTACAGTTCTTTGTTAGAAAAAACTTTGAAACAGTAATAGAAAACTATTTCTTAAAGTATTTGCCAAAGTTATATCACCATTATTCTCTTTCTGTTTCTTCTGTTTTATTCAGTCCCTTGCTCCTTTTGCCCTTCCCAAAGGAACTGGCACAATCACCATCAAACTAAAATATCAAACACACATACACACACAGCCCAACTTTTCACAAGTAAAACAAAAATCTATCTTGTCTCAGTAATTATCTACTTGCTCACCATATTTATATTTTCTGAGGAGTGGTTAATTCTTCCAACTATGAGTTCCTGTGTGGGATCAATAATATAAAAGAAAGTAAACACTTTAGATAAGTTCACTTCATTAAAATAAAACATGACCAAGGTTACTAAATGTTCAAGGTATGGAAGTAAATAATGCACTCCTGAATGGCTATGTCTACCACTGGCACAGCTTAGCACATCCACATTGCCAGTTCACAAGTATTACTAGGTTATTTGGGTTATGAACTTCATTTAGGGGTTCAAATGCTTGTATAATGTTACTGTTCTAATGGGAATAGAAAGAACATCAGATCATATGACCCTAAAGGCAATCACTGCAACAACAAAAATAAATAAATGGAACCTAATCAAATTAAAAATCTTCTGCACAGCCAAGGAAACTATCATGAGAGCAAACAGACAACCTACAGAATAGGAGAAGATATTCGCATGCTACACATCCAATAAAGGGCTGATAATTAGAATCTATATAGAACTCAGGAAAATCAGCAAGAAAAAATCAAACAACCCTATCAAAAAGTGGGCAAAGAACATGAACAGAAACTTTTCAAAAGAAGATAGACTAATGGCCAAGAAACATATGAAAAAATTTTCAACATCTCTAATCATCAGGGAAATGCAAATCAAAACCACAATGAGATATCATTAACTTAAGCAATAACAGTTTTTATCAAAAAGTTCCAAAACAACAAATGCTGGCATGGACATGGAGAGACAGGAACATTCATACACTGCTGGTGGGACTGCCAATTAGTACAAGCTCTATGGTAAATAATATGGAAATACCTCAAAGAACTAAAAACAGAACTACCATTTCATACAGCAATCCCACTATCAGGCATTTACCCAAAGGAAAAAAAGTCATTCTATAATAAAGACATCTGCACTCGAATGTTTACAGCAGCACAATTCACAATTGCAAAGATGTGGAAACATCCCAAGTGCCCATCAATACATGAGTGGATTAATAAAATGTAGTATATGTATACTATGGAGTACTACTCAACCATAGAAAACAATGGTGAACGAGTATCTCCTCTATTATCCTGGATGGAGCTAGAGCCTATTCTTCGAAGTGAAGTATCACAAGAATGGAAAAACAAGCATCACATGCACTCACCATCAAATTGGTACTAACTGATCACCACTTAGGTGCACACATGGAGTACTATTCATCAGGTGCAGGGCAGTTTGGGGGTGGGGAGGCGGGGATGGGTAAATTCAGAACTAATGGGTGCGGAGCATACTGTCTAGGTGGTGGGCTCTGGCTTGGACAGTGCAATGGCAATATATGCAACCAAAATATCTACACCCCTATAATAGTCTGCAATTTAAAAATAAATAAATAAGCAAATAAAATGGTAGCAAACCAAATCCAACAGATTATCAAATAAATAATCCACCACGACCAAGTGGACTTCATCTCAGAGATGTAAGGATGGTTCAACATACAAAAATCAATAAATGTGATTCACCACATAAACAGAAGCAAAAACAAAGATCACATGATCCTCTCAATAGATGCAGAAAAAGCTTTCAACAAAATCCAGCACCCTTTCATGATAAAAAACCCTCAACAAACTAGGCATAGAAGGAACATATCTCAAAATTATTAAAGCCATATACGACAAACCCACAGCCAGCATCATATTGAATGGGGAAAAGTTGAAAGCATTCCCACTAAGAATCAAAACAAGACAAGGATGCCCACTATCACCACTTCTATTCTGTATAGTGCAGAAGTCCTACCAGAGTAATCAGGCCAGAAAAAGAAATAAAGGGCATCCAAATTGGGAAAGGGGAGGCCAAACTATCACTTTTGGCTGAGGACATGATCTTATACCTAGAAAACCCCAAAGAATCCATCAAGAGTCTCCTGGAATTGATAAATAAATTCAACAAAGTCTCAGGTTACAAAATCAATGTATACTTTTCAAGCATTCCTATACACTAATAACAGTCAAGCCAAGTGTCAAATCAAAGACTTAATACCATTCATGATACTGACAAAGAAAATAAAATACCTAGCAATATATTTAACCAAGGAGGTGAAAGATCTCTACAAAGAGAACTATGAAACACTAAGGAAAGAAATTAGAGATGACACAAAAAAATGAAAAACATATCATGTTCATGAATCAGTAGAATCAACATAGTTATTAAAATGTCTATACTACCCAAAGTGATTTATAGATTCAATGCAGTCCCTATCAAAATACCAAAGTCATATTTCACAGAGCTAGAAAAAATAATTCTACATTTTGTTTGGAACCAGAAAAGAGCCTGAATAGCCAAAACAATCATAAACAAAGAGAACAAATCTGGAGGTATCACATTACCAGACTCAAACTATACTACAAGGCTGTAGGAACCAAAATAGTATGGTATTGGCACAAAAATAGAGACATAGACCAAAGAACAAAACAGAGAACCTAGATAGACAAACATCCACATACAGCCAACTGATCTTTGACAAAGCAGACAGAAATATATACTGAAAAAAGAAGCCCTATTCAATAAATAGTGCTCAGGATATTGGATAGCCACATGCAGAAGAATGAAACAAGATCCATGTCTCTGACCACTTACAATAAATAATTCAAGATGGATAACAGACTTAAATGTACGGCATGAAACCATAGGAATGCTAGAAAGAAATGTTGTAAAAACTCTTCTAGATATCGGCCAAGAAAAAGAATTTATGACTAAAATTCCAATGGCAATCACAGCAACAACAAAAATAAATAAATGGAACATGATTAAAAGGTTTCTGCATAGCTAAGGAAATAATCAATAGAGAAAAGAGACAACCTACAGAATGGGAGAAAATATTCATAAGCTATACATCCAATAAAGAGCTAATGACCAGAATTTGCAAGGAACTCAAGCAAATCGGCAAGGAAAAAAAAGCCATTAAGAAGTGGGCAAAAGACATGAACAGAAGCTTTTCAAAATAAGATAGACAAATGGCCAATAAACATAGGAAAAAATGCTCAACATCACTAATCATCACAGAAATGCAAATTAAAACCAGAATGAGATATCACCTTACCTCAGTTAGAATGGCTTTTATTAAAAAGCCCAAAAATAACAGATGCTGAAGAGAAAAGAACCGTTACACACTGTCAGTAGGACTGCAAGTTAGGATAGTCTCTATGGAAAACAGTATGGCGGTTCCTAAAAGAATTAAAAGTAGACCTACCATTTGATCTAGCAATCCCACTACGTGGTATTTTCCCAAAGGAAAAAAAGTCATCTTATCAAAAAGACACTTACATCCCAGTGTTTACTACAGCACAACTCACAATTGCAAAGATGTGGAATTAACCCAAGTGCTCATCAACGAGTGGGTTAATAAAATATGATATATGTATACTATGGAATACTACTCAGCCATGAAGAAGGCTGAATTAAGGCCTTTTGCAACAATCTGAATGGGACTAGAGACCATTATTCTAAGTGAAGTATCTAAAGAATGGAAAAACAAACACCACTTGTACTCGCTATTAAATTTGAGCTAACAGATGAGACACACCTGCACTGAGGGAAGTAAAACCCAGTGGACATCAAGCAGGGGGAAGGAGGAGGAGGGGATGGGTGAAAACCTACTTAACAGGTACAATGAAAACTATCTGGATGATGTGCACACTTAAAACCCTGACTCAAGCATAAAAAAACTGATACATATAATCCAAAACATTTGCACCCCCTGTAATATTTTGAAATAAAAAAAAAGAATGGAAAAGCAAACACCATATGTACTCGCTATTAAATTGGAACTAACCAATGAGCCCACATGTGCACAGAGGGAAGTAAAAGTCAGTGGAAATCAAGCAGGAGGGAGGAGGTGGAGGGGATGGGCGAAAATTTACCTAACGGGTACAGTGAACACTATCTACGTAATGGGCTTACAGCCCTACAACACTTATAACCCTAACTCAAGCACAACAAAAGCGATCCATGCAACCAAAAAACGTTTGTACCCCCGTAATATTTTGAAATTTAAAAAAAGACACCAAATTAAGTGAGATAAGCGAGTCACAGAAGGATAAATACTATATATACCACTTATATGAGGTGTCTAAAGACAGAAAGTAGCATGGTGGTTGCCAGGGGCTGGGGAGAGAGGAAAATGGGTAGTATTGTTTATCTTATACTTCTTTGCAAGAAGAATGTTTAAAAATTTTAATGTAAATGGAGTCATAGGGTAACCAATCTGCCTTCCCAGTGATCTCTAAACCCACTTTCTTTATTACATGCAGGTGTAAAAAAAAAAAAAAAAAAAAAAAACCTCCAAAAGTATTTATGACAGATACATTAGGTCATTAAATATAAAATGTCCGATTTTGAATCGGAAGTGCAGTTTATTATATCTCAAATAACAAAAAGTACAATTAATCAAAGTATGCGCCTAACCTATAACTCAGTTTTGCCATCTGTAGCTTGTTTATGCCAGTGGTGAAGAAGGCTGCAGTGCTAGTGGCAATGAAATTGCAAAAGCCGTTTTCCACAGCCTATTGAGAATTGAATATTTTTCCTTGCAAGAAGTGGTCCAAAGCCTGGAAGAAGTGGTAGTCAGTTGGTGCAAGGTCTGGTGAATATGGTGGATAACAGCAATTTTCCAAGTCCAGTTGCTATAGTTTGAGCAGTACTGTTTGTGCGCATGTGGTTGAGTGTTGTCTTGCAAGAGGATTGGCCTGACTCTATTGACCAATCTCAGCTGCTTACTCATCATTTCATCCAATAGGTTGCAGTAGACATCTGCTGTGACTGACTGACCAGGTTTCATGAAGCTGTAGTGGATAATACCAGTGCTGGACCACCAAACGGACACCATTGGCTTCTTTGGATGAATATTCGGTTTTGCACTGTGTTTTGGCACTTCATCTTTATCCAAACATTGTGCCGAATGCTTGCGATTGTCAAAAAGAATCCATTTTCATCAAACGTAATAATATGGTGTGGAAATGGTTCACGTTTATGTTGTGACAGCAAAGGCAAGGTTCAAGACGATTTCTTTTCTGACACTTAATTGATGTAGAACCCAACCATCCAGCTTCTTTACCTTGCCCATTTGTTTAAAATGGTCCAATATTGTTGGAATAGTAATGTCAAGCCCTGCTGCTAATTCATGTGAAGGTTGGGATGGATTTGCTTCCACTATAGCTTTCAGCTCATTATTATCCACCTTGGTCTCAGTTGCTCATGTGGCTCATTTTCAAGATTTAAACCACCAGAACCTAACTTCCCGAACCATCAATGTACTGTGTGTTCATTAGCCACATCCTTACCAAACACCTTGTTGATATTTTGAGCTGTCTGCGCTGCATTGGTTCCACAACAGAAATCGTATTAGAAAATAACATGAATTTTTGACTTATTGATGGTTTCACAAAAATTGCTCTAAAAAAATTTGAAAGATAAGCCAAAACATGCATTTGAAAGACTGCAGATGTACTTTCAGAATAAACATAAAATAAGAAGTGTCAAAGTAAAATATCAGAGATATGAACTGTCAAACTTAGTACTTAAGTACTTAGTATTAAGTACATTTCATACTTAATAACTCCAATTTTCTTTTTTCTTTCTCCTTCTCATTTCTATTTCATATACTAGTTGTTGGAAGTTAACTACAAGTTAGTCTTTATATAAGAGAATATTCCGTGTGATTATGACTGGATTTGTGGAGTGATTAGCAGAGCTAGTGATGAATACAATGACAGCAGGGACTATATATCTGCTCAATGTGGGGAAAGGGTGAAAACCTCTTCATTTGTAAGAACAGCTGTATCTTGTTAGGTAGAAATACAGTTGTATGTTAGATGGAAGCTCAAATATGAATAGAAAGGTGTATACAGAAGCCAAGTCATCAAAGGGATAGACTATTCCGGTTGGAATTATTGCTCCTCAAATCCAAATTTACTATTTTTGTCAGCTATGTGAAAATCTGGGCTATTTAAACATTTTCCCTTCTAGCAGCTGGCATGATACTGAGCTTTGTTCAGAGAAGTGCTGAAGAGACACTGCAGGAGGAGAGGCCTTTGCTTTGGATCCCAGTGTTTGTCTGACAGGCTTCTGTGACATTCGTGGCTTTCTCTAGTACCAGACTCCTGTGGTGTGCACAGCTTCTCCAGCAGCCAGCTCTTCTAAAGCAGGTGGGCCAGCAGCACTCAGTAACCAGCAGCTTCCCCCAGCATCCACTTAGAGTTCTGCAGCAGAATGCTTCCAGTTAAACACCTCCCCAGGAATAGCTTTCCCCAGCACCCTAGAGGGCTGATTTCCAACAAGTTCCAGAGGACAGGTTTCTAGCAAGTTCTGCCAGCACAGCACAACAGTGACTTCTGTGCCATACAGTGAGAGCCACAGTTGCACCATTTCCATCAAGGTCTAGACCTCAACCCTGGGGTGGACTGGAGATGCTTCCTTGAGTACTCTAGCTTAGCCTGACAGGTAGTGGCTGTTCCTTATATGTGCTTATCCTATATTCTTTAGAATTAACTTTATTTCCTATTAGCCAATCTCTTGTTACTCTATTTCCTTGTTTTAGTTAATAATTATTTACATTAAATTTTCTTATCAGAACATAGGAAATGGAAGGCAAGATACTGCTATCTATCCATTTCATTCTCACGTAACTACAATCATGAATCTCCCCTAATTTCCTATGTACTACTCAAGATAGAACCTGCTTGTGAGAACTCATCTGTGCTACACATAAACAGAAAAAAGGGATACATTTATCGTAACTTTCATTTGGGGAGGTTATTCCAGGCTAACTATGCTTTGATACATGTTTGTTTCAATGGGTTCATTATCCCTTTTTGATGATTACCTGCACATCTGCAGTGCTAATAAACACCAGAAATTTCATGCATGTAAAAATAATTTATTGCCTTGATACTGACATATATTTAGGATGATCTAGGATCACTTATAAAGCAACAAGAGCAAAAGAGACCATTTTATAGCCAATCCTATGAAAATGTATAAAAATACAAAAGTCTGTCTATATCTTTAGGCAGTACAATGTATTTTGAAAAGTTAGTGCAACTAACTAGAAAGACAACTAAATAGCCTAAATAACCCAACCTAGAATACATCTCGGTTTAAAGTAGTATAATCCTTTGCCAATACAAAATTTAGTTTCTAAAGAATAAAATACAATTTAGTTTTTAAAGAATTAAGATCTATAGTGAATGATTTAATACTGATTTTTAATGATCACAATTGAATCCAGATTTGTTAGATGAATACCAACTGGTTGCTGATTTGGATATACCTATGAATATACCGTTTACTGAAAGCTTACCTCTGTATCAGATATTTTGCTAAATATTTTTACACAGTCTCACAGTAAGCCATGAGATAGATTTTATTATTCTCATTTTGTAAATAAGCAACCTGAAGCTTAGACAAGTTAGAGAATTATCCAAGGTCACATACAGCCTATCTAACGCAAAAGCCCAGGCTCTTAACTTCCACATTATTACCTTCCTAGTGCCTATATCTCAGTGTATATGAGGTGCTCTTATGAGTTTGTAAAGATTTTCCAAGGGGTCCAAGGGTACAGATAATCTCAAGGGAACCAATTTCAGTTAACTCTTAAGTAACCTTTCCTCATATTGATCTGTATAAGAATGCACCAGCAGTCAAAGTGTTATGCTGGTTCTCTGTTCCTACATTTCTTTTATACTCACCTTTCTCCCACTTTATAAATAAAAGTGTACTTCTTACCCATTCAGAGAGGCAATCTGAAGTACTAGGATCAAAGTGAACTCTAACTGAATAACAAATCTTTTTAAGTGGCTTCCAATCCTTTGATTTCAAAAAAATTGAAGGCGGATCTAAACAACTTAACATGATGTGATTTTTGGGAAACATCTCAGAACTGAGTGATAATGCTATGATAAATTTCTTTTACTCTACCAACTTATTTATGTGAAGAAAATTTTTCATGCTTACATTCATAAAAATGAAGAACAGAAATAAAATTTATGCTGAAATGTATCTCTAGCAATAAATAAAATTCAAAGAAATTGGGAAGGGAAAAAATCCTCTATCTCATTAAAAGATGCATTTCTAGTAAAATTTTATGTTTAAATACTTAATCAAAATTTATAATAGTTTATCTTTGATCAATTGGATACTATTAACTGTAACTCAATTTAACCTAATTTTTTTACATTAAAATTTTTAAACATTCTTCTTGCAAAGAAGCATAAGGTAAACAATATTACTAAATTTATGCTGAAGAAATTTAGATGTCAACATAAATAAATGCAAAGGGATATTTTTTCAAAATTTGTTTTAAAAACTAGAAAGCTTTAATACCATTATTTCAAAAAGTTAAAGATGGTCAGTAATGTACCCTTGTCCTCACTCATATTTGAAACACAAATACTACATGAGACAAATGTATACTGCCAATATATTTGCCAAAAGCCACTACCTGAAAAAAAAAATCAGTAGTACTAGAAAAATAATAAACGAAAACTACTTCCAAAAAGGGACAGGGCTGCTTGAGAAACAAATAAAGGCAGGCAATTTGTTTTATTGTTTTTGTTTCATTTAAAGAATGTTAGTGTTAAATCTAAAAGGAAAATCAAATTATAATTTATTTCAGTTGCATTGTTTTTAAATGATTAAATAAATGCATACTATACATGGAAAAATAGATTTCTGGAAAGTGATAGGAAGATGGAAATATATCAATTCTCTAGGAATAGAATGTCTCAATCAAATTCAAATAAAATAAAGCAGCGCACTAAAATATGAGGAAGCTGTGAAACTGTGGAGAGAGATGCTTAAAGCCATTAAACAGAGGCAGAAGGACAAACGGGTAAGAATAACTTTAAAAGTGGCAGTGTTAGCAGAAGGCAGCAACGTATAGGGTGGTAAATTCCCTGGACATACTATCCTTTTGCTTGCTTCTTGTCTTTGTTCATTCTGCTAGTGCCTTTACCTAGCACTGCCTCCCATGACCAATCTCTCTGGTTCTTCTTTTAAGATGTCAATCAAATGTCGTATTTCCTACTAGTAATTAATAATACAACTTATTTTCTTCTCAACACTTCCTCATATTGTAGGAAATCATAAACCACTAGCATAAGAATCGAAGATGGTTTAAACACTGTGAAATCAGACCCTAGAATCAATGTACTCCATTGTGGTCACTCAAAACATATTTAGCTCAAGGATGTTAGCAATCCTTAATCTTTATATATTACATTTCTGATGCAAATTATCATGCTGTATCATTATTTTGTATGTGTCAGAATTTGGCAAGGCAAGTTAAATAATCTAGTAAAAGTCCTAAGTATATCCCATCTCATGATGTTCTGACTTTTCCTAGTAATACTATAGTATTACTGCTATGGTCATTTTGAGAAAAACATATAGTATAAAAAATAATTGAAAGCAATGATCTCCATGGAAGATTATATATGTAAGATAAGAGATGCCAAAGCAGAGCTAATGTAAGTGTGTTTGTGTGTACGTGTGTGTGTGTGCGTGTGTGTGTATACAGATAGACAGGTATCTATCCTCTATCTACTATCTAATTTATCAATCCAAACTGGACATTCCAATCTCAGAAAATTTAGAGATAAAATATTATAATGCTCCTGAAAGTTCTTTCGTACTAATTTTTATTCTCTCACCTTTGGCTCACTTATCAGTTATTACTGTTCCTCTACTTTGGAAATAGGAATTTAAAGGAAGACATCTTATAATGAAATCCACTAGCATAGTGGCAGTTTTCAAACTTGACAACACTTGGGCTTTTGACCTTACACAAATGTATTTAAGAACAAGTTTTTCTGTTTCAATCAAATGATGAAGACAAGAGACACCTAGGCAGCAAAATGTACCACATTTATTACAGCATGCATACATGTGTCGGGGGTGAGAGGGAGTAAATTTCCGAACTGCATTAGGCAGAAAGACAGTATTTAGGAGCCATGAGAGCAAACGAAAGGAAGTGATTGGTAATATATCCTTAGAGAGCTTCAACTTCATTTCACAAATAACCTGTACATGTGTGTATGTATAAACTATTCAGATTCGCATACATATTTCAATAGAGGAGGAAAGTGTATTTTCTAAATGTGAGGAAAACATTTTCTACTCTGCAGTAAAAACTGAGAAAAAATTTTGAGGCAAATTGGCATGACATCAAGTCTAATTTACATACACATATTGATGACAATCACTATTCACCAAGTATTATTAAACTGATGAGAAGAAATTCACTTTTTAAAATAATAGTTTAAAAAAATCCTTTAAACCTTTATTAACCTTTTATCATTTTTCATTCCATCAACTAATATATGGACATCATAGTTACTAACATACCTCCATAGCCTGGGCTAAGCGTTCTTCTAGTGCCATGTAGGTGAGGAACTGAGGATCCACATAAGAAATAGCTTCAGCAACTCCTAGTCCATCTGCAAAGCCATCAAATAGGCTGGGAAAAAAAATGAAAAAATAAAACCCACAATGATGACGTGGGAAATCTTATGCTGAGGACATAATTATATGAGCATTCTGGACAAGCCAATGAACACATTGAGAGCAGAAAACCTTAAAATATTTTAACATCACGCTTGTGGGGTGAGGAGGAAGAGAGCAGAGAAGTTAAGTGCAAAGCATAAGTAGTTAAGATGCCATCAACTAACCCAATAGGCTACCACACTCACTGCACAAAATCTGTAGGAAAATTCTCTTTGGTGATTCTAGTTCTAACTCTGGAAACTGCTTAAAGGTACAAGTTGAGCATTTCAAATCCAAAAATCCAAAATACTTCAAAATCTGAAACTGTTTTTGTGCCAACATGACACTCAAAGGAAATGCTCATAGGAGTATTTCATATTTTGGATTTTTAGATTTGGGATGGTCAGCTGGAAGTATAATGCAAATACTCCAAAATCCAAAAAAATTCCAAATCCCAGACACTTCCGGTCCCAAGCATTTTGGATAACGGATACTCAGCTGTAGTACTTTTCCCCACCCAATTCTTTTCCTTATATTTCCCCTTCTGTTTATTTTAGTTTCCAATCCGAATATAGGTGAGTACATGGTAAAGAAAATTACTACCGTTATTGTAATGCTGTCATTAGTGAAAGCCTCCTTTTCTTCTCTTGCCTTGTATTGCTTACTTAATTTGAGTTTAAAAATATTTTATTTTCTCAAGCCTTTCTCATTAATCTCTCTCCTCTTCTAAGAAGTAGGCCACCTCCTTTATTATACAGCTTGAAAAATATCTAGCTCCTAACTGCTCGTTTTTATTATTTTCTTTTAAAGAACTGTAAGCTTCTCTAAGAAAAATATGTTTCACTCTGGTCCTAATCTCCTTCCTCCACCCCTAGACATACCCAGACTCCTCCTTTTCTTCTAATCTTAGAAACACTTAAGTATTTCAAAATTTGGAGACCATACATATGTCCTCAGTCCTATTGTCTCTAATCTTGCTCCCTTGGAAATTATATTCAAGAACATTTCTTCAATTATCTTCTCTGCAAGTAATTCGTAAATCTCTATCTAATTTCAAATTCCCCCTGGAGCTTCTGATCTATATCTGTATTTCTAGTTGTCTGTGCAGCACTTTGCGTAGATATACTTATTCCCACCACCTCATAAATCCAAGATCTACAAAATTGAGCTTATTTAGTCTAAACACAAACTTATGTTGACTTCAATATCATATCAGAATCTGAATATCATAGTCAGAAACATCCATAGATATACAAGCTAGTTCAAAAATAATTTTGATATCAACTCATGTGTCATCCTTAAAATTATAACTCTATTGCCAAGAGATATAGAAATGATTCTTATGAAGAATATATTATAGCTTAGTAGTATTTGGAAATCAGCAAACATTACATGGTACAAATGAACATTCTCATATAACCTCAGATTTTAGAATTACAATTAATACTGACTAGTAAGAATTACTGAATCCATCCACCCTTGCAAAATTGGAACTCCTTTATCTAGTAGTGAGATGCAGTGCAAAAAGGAACAGCCCTGGAGTCAGTTGGATAGGGATTTAACTGAAATATACTTAATTAATTTGAAAAATTAATTAGTTGACATTCTGTTTCTTCATAAAACAAATTACATGAGAAGATGCACAAAGGTGCCTGGCACAGAGATGGAACCATAGTAGATATTTAAGAAACAAAAGAAACATTCCCTCCATGCGGAAAATACACTGCTTTCTAAGGTGGTATGTGCCAGTGTGGGACAGCTCTACTGGAAGTTTAAAACTTGTATGAGCACCCTATATGGGTGATGGACACTTATAACTGATTCAAACTGTACAAAAGCAATTCATGTAACCAAAACGTCTGTACCCTCATAATATTCTGAAACAAAACAAAATTTACATGAAGTAAGATTTCCTACTTATAACTTTTACGCTATTGTTACAGTTCTGCCTGCTGCAGCAATACAAACTATGCCCACTTTCTCTTTGGAAAAAATCCTTCAAATGGTTGAAGACAATTTTCTCCAAATAATTCTTCTTCTCCAGGCCAAACAAACCTAGACACTCAAAGCATAATATCTGGTTGTAATTTGGCCACTGCAGAATAATCAGCTAATATTAAAAATTCTAATAACGTGCATTTGGCAATCACCATGGTAATAATAACTGTTTCAGACAAGAATCACTAATGGATGCTAAAACTAGTGGATGGAAGTTTGCTATTTTGAAAAGAAACAGGTTATTTACAGTCTCGAACAATCTTCCCACTGGATGCCTATTGATTACAGCTGATCCTTAAACAGCATGGGTTTGAACTGCATCGGTCCACTTATACTGGGATTTTCTTCTACCTCTGTCACCCCAAAGATTGCAAGACCAACCCTTCCTCTTCTTCCTCCTTCTCAGTCTATACAACATGAAAAAGATAAGGATGAAGACCTTTATGATGATCCACATAATGAATAGTAAATATATTTTCTCTTCCTTATGATTTTCTTAATAACATTTTCTTTTCTCTAACTTGCTTTAAGAATACAATATTTAATAGATATGACATACAAAATATGTGTTAATTGACCATTTGTGGTATCAGTAAGGCTTCTGGTCAACAGTAGACTATTAGTAGTTAAGTTCTTGGGGAGCCAAAAGTTACATGCGAATTTTCTACTTCATGGAGTCAGCACCCCAGCAAAGCATGTTATTCAAAGGTTACCCATAAAAAAGGAAAAATGGCAACTATGCAGTACAGAAACTGGAAAGATAAAACCATGACCAAATGATCAGAATTAATATAACCAGTAACAGGATAAGAAGACACCATATGTCTTCTGTTATGTACTGAGAAGAACAAAACATCACTTCTAAGGTGATGTTTTATAACATCAGACAAATACAATCTAAGGGACATTTTGCAAAATATTAATAAATGGCCTATGCTTTTCAAAAATGTCAAAGTTATGAAAAACAAAGACTAAGGGGATGTCCAGATTAAAAAATACTAAAGAAGTATGCTAACCAAACGCAATGAGTAGTCCTAGGTTAGACCACAAAAAATTTATCTAAAGGCATTGGTGGAACAATTACAGACATTTGAATAAGGTCTTTAGATTAGATAATACTAATAATACTAATTTCCTGACTTTGACAAACTTACTGTTAATTTCTTGACTTTGACAAATTTACTATTATCCAAGAAAAGATGCGTGGTTTTAGGAAATTCATTCCAGAATACTTACGGGAAAAGGGACATATCATGCCTTCAAATTACTCATGAGTCAGAAAAAAAACCTTACCATAAATAGAGAAAGGAAAGAGAGAATGGTAACAACAAATGTGGTTTCAAAATGTTAACATTAAAGGAATCTTAGTGAAGGATATATGGGAATTCTTTGTACTATTTTTAACGTTTTTCTGTAAGTCTGATATTATTTCAAATTAATTTTTAAATTCTATTATTAAGCCATAGTTATATCCACACACAATTGACAGCTCACTACCTTATTAGGTTAATAATTATAACCCTAATTTCTTACAGGAAGACAAGTTAAGGACTTATCAAAAAATAAAATGGATTTGTCTAAATCCAAAAATCATGATTTCTCTGTTTCACTTGCTACCACATCAAGCTATGAGACACACTCTGGATATTTTATACTTTTACAATATCAATCAAAGCAAACAAACTTGATAGAGGACCTTTTCCATCTTCCTTTAAACTAAAATAAAGAACCAAAGGGTTTTACTTATTTTTATAAGTAGTCACAAAACAAAACACGTGTGCCAAAATTTGACTTTAGAGAAAAGAATTGCTGCTGTTTGCCATGGCTCTTCCTTTTAAACATGCTATTTTAATATAAAAATGAAACCACATTTTCACCTTATGAACTTTTAGCTACTGCCATATAAATTAATATAGTATCAGATCAGCAAATAAGGAACTATTGACATATCTAGATTCAAAAGAGCAAAATTCAAAACTTCTGTCTTAAAATCAATGTGAAAATGCTTTCCATGTTAAAAAAACTACTTTGAAGCTCCACAAATTTTGGGACCATCAGTGAGGTCTCCAAAACCTTAACAAAACAGTCATATCCAAAAATGTCATCAGTGAATTAGAACCTAAAGTAAAGGTTTTCTAATTTAAGTTGTAATTGTATTCAATAAAGACTTACATTATTCTTTCAAATATTTATGTGGAACAGTCTTTATTGAAAATTATTTGGAAATAGGTATCAAAATCTCGAAAAATATTACATCTCAGTAATGTCACCTCTATTAATCTGTCCTAAAGGTATAACCAGAAGTACAGAGGAAGGTTTACGGGGGTGAGGAAGACATTCACTGTAGTGTTTCAATGTGTAGGTAATCCATTAAATCTTAGTGCACCTATAGGATGGAATACCTTCATAATGGAGCTGTAAAAACTAATTTTTAAAAGGTCTTAAAAATGTACAACAGAAAAAATCTCTCTCATATGAAACCATAATGGCCTCCCAATATGCACAGATTACGCTATACATGATTCTTTCATTTGCTGAACACTTTGAGTAATTACTCTGTATAATGGAGATAGAGACTTCAGAATTAACAAGGAGTTTCAGTAAGACGGTAATAGGGAGACATAAGAGAGAGAGGAAAAGAAGGAAGCATCATGATCAGCAAGACTGAGACTAGGCGAAGCCACTGATTTTCCCTAATGTGTGAGAAGCCAGAAAACAGGTTTTGGAGAACAGGAATGTTTAAGGTGAAATTACAAATTGTGTGGTTGAGATGAAATCCCGCTTCCACAGATGGTAATAAAAGTCTGTTCTGCACATGATTCCCCCCGCCCTGTCCCACGGGGAATCAGAACAGGAAGTGGTAGGAAGGATCTCAAGGAGACATTGTGTTTTTCATCTGGAACAATCTGGAGAAGTACAAAAAAGCAACCGGTACACACAGAAAGAGAAATTGAAAATACAAAGGAGGCCTTAAAAATACAAGGCCTAAAAACATGTAGAGATATCAGGGGATACGAATGAATTTTTCTTATCTTTATTGTTCTAAATTTTCTATAAGGGAGCTGTAAGTGGAAAAACAAGACAAATTCTTAAAAATATATTCGTACAGGCAAGGCAGGGTGGCTCATGCCTGTAATCCCAGCACTTCAGGAGGCCAAAGGTAGGAGGATTGCTTGAGGCCAGAAGTTTGAGACTAGTCTGGGCAACATAGCAAGACCCTGTCTCTACAGAAAATTTTTTAAAAATCAGCCAGGTGTGATGGTGTGTGCCTACAGTCCTAGCTACTCAGGAGGCTGAGGTGGGAGGATTGCTTGAGCCCAGGAGCTCAAGGTTGCAGTAAGCTACAATCGGGTCACTGCACTTCAGCCTGGACGACAGAGTGAGACCCTGTCTACATCATATGTATTTTTGTGCAAAGAAGGAAATGAGGTTAAGTATGCCAAGCCACTTTTTCCCCCAGATAAAGTAACAAAAGGGATCAGTTAGAATAAACATCCCTTCTACATCTCAATAATTAGCTGCTTTCAATAGGTTACTGCTGCACACTCGAAAGATTTTATAAACCAAAACAGCTAAATTCTGAGGATTGTATCATAAGGAGAAACAAATTGTATAACCCACTTCACTTATATGCTACTTTTATTTGAAGCTCACTGTTCTTTGTCAGCATAAAGTAAATTTAATATTTTCAATATCTCTGGGAAAGTACAATTTTATCTTCCATATTTTACATACAGAGAAGGAAAAGGAAGAACACTGAAGGAAAACTCCTGATTGTTCTGATTCAACTATTGGTTTTTAAATTCTTTAGGTAGTATTAATTAAGAACCTGTATATTTTTAAAGGATTATGCTAAGTGCTACAGGGCATATAGAACAAAATCAAAAAAATCAGAAACCCCAAAACCAAAAAAAAGTATATAAACAACTAGATATAAGGTAAGCTTCAAGGGAGGTAAAGGTCAAAGAAAGAAGAGGTTGCCATTTGGAGGAAACAGGAGTCCATGTAAGAAGTGATACCTGAAATGAGCTTTGAAATGAGAGAGAGATTAACGAATGGAAAAATCAGAATACTGCTCAGCTGGCAGAGATTTAATTTTCATAATTTAGAGTCATGAACGAATTCTACTCAACGAGCAACCAAGCATACTAATAACATCAGGATATATACCTCCAGTCCACATCTAAGTCTTCACTCACACTGGAGTCATCCTCCAGGTTATTGTTACCGTCCAACATGAAAGCTTCTGGCTGTGCAAATTCATTGGCAGGCTCATTTCCCTCATCACTGCTGCTTTCATTGACTTCATTGTACTGTAACCAAGGAATTTCTCCCTCTTCCAAGGATGTCTGTTCCCTAATATAAACATTTTAAAGGAAGAAAAAAATATTATTTAAAAACACATCATAACATTGTTCTTTAAAGAATTCTATACAGTGTAAGTGGACTCTATATTCTTTAAGTTCCAAGCCCTTTGTACTTTTGTGATCCTAAAAAACTGTTTTCCTTAACTGCAAAATTATTTGAAATGAAAGAAAATTTGTCACAGGGTTATATGCAAATATAAATAGCTCTTAATTACATAGGAACATATATATTTTTAAATTATCTATGCTCTTACGTTTCTTCTTTTTGCAGGAGAAAAATAAGAAAAGCCCACCCTAGATAATTTGAATTTTTAAACGCTGTTCTTGAGTAGCTTCCCTTCCCAGGTAAAATAAAATACAAATTCCTCAACCTGGCCTACAAATTCCTAAGCAACACATGTTTTCTCCCTGGCCCACTTCTCCAAGAGTCACCTGTCACCACTTTTCCCCCACCTCCTATTCTCCTATTCTTCTTTCTACTCTTGAAACACATGGAGATCATTTCCACCATGGAGCCATTTACTTTACCTGAAATGTTCTTTCACCAGATTTTTACATTACTATTTCTTTCTTGATATTCACCTCAGATTACAAGTGACCTCCTCAGGCAGGCCTATTGTAAGCCACTCAGTTTAAGTAGATCTCTATTTACTGACTACCACATCACTCTGCTTATTTAAATTATAGAACTTATTTTTACTTAACATTTTCTTACTTGTTTATTGTCAGTCTATCACTACTAGAATATAAGCTCACAGGAACAGGGACAGACAAAACACTAGTACAGATCAAGAAACTAAGGAGGAGAAAAAGGAAACATTTCAAAACAGGAGGACAAGGACATAATCAACAAGTGGTATTTCGACAACTGGGTATATACCTGGAGGAGAGCGGTTAAATCCCTATGTCATTGCTTGCCCTTAAATAAATTTCAGCTATACATTTTTGAGATGCATGCATACGTGCACCCTCCCTCACCACCGATAAAATAATAAAGTAGTAGAAGAATCATGAAAGAACATTTTACAAAAATCTCAGTGTCATTCTAAGCAGATGTAAAACCTTGAAGCCACAAATAGGTAAATTTCACAACCTTTGCATTAAAGAAAACACTCATGGAAAAGTCAAAACACCAGAAATTTGAACACAACTCAAATTGAGAAAAATTAATTATAACACATGAGACAAAAAGCATTTCCTTAATAAATAGAAGCTTAAAATGTAAAAGCAAACCAATAAGAAAAAGATCTACATATATTAACAGAAAGGAGCAAAGGATACAATTAGTTGGCAGAAAGGGAAATTCAACTAACTCTTAAATATATGAAGAGATGCTCTAGCTCTTTTATAATAAGCAAAATGTATATTAAAACAACAGTGAAATATGTTTCGACTATTGACAAAAATTAAAAATTCTGATAATACATTGTGTTGAAACTGAAAAAAGGTAATTCATATAGTGTTGATAAGAAAGTAACTGATATTAACATAATTCCTCTGTAGAAAAACTTGGCAATAGCTATAGATTAAGGATGTGCATACTCATTTACCTAGTGATTCTGTTTCTAGATATTTCTCCGAAAAAATATTACAGTGTTTTCTTTGTAGTATTTCTTATAATAGCCAAAACTGTTAAATAATTTAAATGTCCACCAAAGGAAATTGGAATACCCATGAATTATTATACAGTAAGTCCTCACTTAACATCATTGATGGGATCTGGGAAACTGTAACTTTAAGTGAAATGAAATACTATGTAGATGTTTTAGAAGAATATGGAACAATCTAAAAACTAGATCTATGAGCAAAACAAATAAATAAAAACAAAAGCAAGGTAATATCATATGTCTATATAATGTCCTACCAGTTGTATAAAAAAAGTAGAGGACTGTGTATGCATATATGCTTTTCTATGTATAAAATATCTTTAGAAGCTCACAAAGGAAATTGGTTCTAATGGTTTTGAAAGGGTCATTTCATACTATCTAAATTCACTTTTTATCGTATATATGAATACTTATTTTTAAAATGTTTGTAATTTTATCCGTTTATCAATAGAAGTTCAATCAGAAATAGGTGCTACTCCAGCCATTGTTAGCAATGATACACTAAATCCTGTATCATTAAAAGGTAAACTGTATTCCTAATTTATTTCAGAAATTATCCCTTTAATTAATATAAAATACAACAGGGAAATTAGTATTTTTAGTTGAGTTATGTGGCCAATTATTAAGGAGTCACACAGTTATTTGTATTAGGTTATTAAGTATGGAATGTCCGATTTCCTTAAGTACTAAGTTTGACAGCTGATATCCGTAACATTTCACTTTGACATTTTTTTTTATTGCGAAGGTACATCCTCATTCCTTCAAATGCACATTTTGGCTTGTGATTATCTTTCAAATTTTTTTAGACCAATTTTTGTGAAACCATGGATAAGGCAAAAATTTGTGTTATTTTTGAATATGGGTTTCATTGTGGAACCAATGCAGGGCAGATAACTCAAAATATCAACAAAGTATTTGGGAAGGATGTGGCTAATGAATGCACAGCACCTCGATGGTTTGAGAAGTTCTGTTGTGGTGATTTTAATCTTCAAAATGAGCCATGTGGATGATCTGAGACCAAGGTGGATAATGATGAGCTGAAAGCTGTAGTGGAAGCAAATCCATCTCAACCAATGTGTGACTTAGCAGCAAGGTCTGACATTAAACTATTCCAACAAAATTGGACCATTTGAAACAAATAGGCAAGGTAAAGGAGCTGGATAGATGGGTACCGCATGAATTAACCAAGTGTCAGAAGACAATCGTCTCGAAGCTTGCCCTTCTTTGCTGTCACAACATAAAGGTGAACCATTTCTACACGGTATGGTTATGTGTGATAAAAAATGGATTCTTTTTGACAATCGCAAGTGTTCCACACAATGGTTGGATAAAAATGAAATTCCGAAATGCAGTCCAAAACTGAATATTCATCAAAAAAAGCTAATGGTGTCTGTTTGGTGAACCAATGCTGGTATTATCCTCTACAGTGTCATGAAATCTGGTCAATCAATTACAGTAGATGCCAGCAATTGGACAAAATGATGAGGAAGCTTGCAATTAAGCAGCCGAGATTGGTCAATAGAGGCAGGCCACCCTCTTGCAAGACCACATGTTGCAAAAAGCAATGCTGCTCAAGCTACAGAAGATGGACTTGGAAACTCTCCATCTTCCACCATATTCACCAGATCTTGCATCGGCTGACTACCACTTCTTCCAGGCTTTGGACCACTTGTTGCAAGGAAAAATATTCATTTCTCAACAAGCTGTAGAAAATGCTTTTTGAGATTTCATTGCCAAATTGCTCTCCAGGCTTCTTTGCTGCTGGCATAGGCAAACTACCATTAAGATGGCAAAACTGTGTCGCTAGTTTAGGCACATACTTTGATTAACTGTACTGCTTCTTGTTTCAGATATAATAAACTTTTGATTTGAAATCAGACATTTCATATTTAATGACTTAATACATTTAGCCTAAATAAAACTAAAGCTAACAAATGTTTGACATTTAACAAATGTTAAAATCTTGAAGATTTTCTTAATTTCAACCAAAATGGAGGTTTCTTTCTCCCTCTATTGCTATTATCTGAACGATTCAGAATTTTGAAAATGTACCAAATTTATTCTTCTTTCTGCTCCATCCCAGATATGAGGAGCTTTTTTTTTCCTGTTAGATTTAATTAGGTTGTCATAATTATGCACTTAACATTCAGTGTACTCCATCATTCTGAATGAAATATATCATTCTGCATCATTCTGCTGCAAAATACATCAACTGGAAGGAGACTTGAGGACATATATCTTGGTGATATAAGAAGTACCTTATTAAATGAACAGTGACTGTTAGAAAACAAAATCTAGGCTGGGCAAGGTAGCTCACACCTGTAATCCCAGCACTCTGGGAGGCCGAGGCAGGAAGATGGCTTGATCTCAGGAGTTTGAGACCCAGCAGAGACCCTGTCTTTACTAAAAACAGAAAAAATTAGCCAGGTGGTGTTGCATGCCTATAGCCCCGGCTATTTGGGAGGATAAGGAAGGCAACAGGATCACTTGGGCCCTAGAGTTGGAGGTTGCTGTGAGCTAGGCTGATGTCATGGCACTCTAGTCCTGGTGACAGAGCAAGACTCTGTCTCGAAAAAAAAAAAAAAAAAAACAAGAAAAGAAAATCTAGGTTAGAGAAAATAATTAATATATATGTAATCACAGATTCACCAAAACAAGGTTGCTAGGGCTCAAGTCTAAGGAGGAAAAATATGAGAGTAAAATTATAATTTGGCATTATAGCAATATAAAAGACTAATTTTGAAAAATTGGGCTTCTTAAATAATCAGCTTTCAATACCTCTGATCTTACCTTTCCCTTTGCCTAGAAAGCTCTCCCTCGACTGTTAATTCTCATCTTTTAGATCTCAGCTCAAAAGTTAGTTCCTACAAGATGTCCTCCCTGACCACTCTAATTAATGTAGACAGGTCCCTATCAGTTACTTTCTATCACAATACTGTTTCATTTCCTTCACAGTAATCATCATAATCTATAATTTATTGTGTTTGTATCTTGGTTATTATCTGCCTTTTCAACCATAAAGTAAGCTTCCCTAGGGAAACTTACTTATCTTGTTCATTGTTGTAAGATCCATTGCAATGCCTCCCACATAGTAAATGCTCAATAAAAATTTGCTGAATGAATTACTATCACAAATGAGATATAAATCATTTAATAATACTTACTAAATTAAGTAATAGTGATTAAAGGTAATCGAACATAAAATCATGAAGAAGAAAAAATGCCAACTAGACCTGTCACTGTTAAAACCAATTAATCTCAAGCTGGAAATGTATACACTCTGAGAAGTACAAGTTTTAATATTAGTCTATACTGAGTTTTTTCCTAAAATACCATAATTTACCAAAATAGATCCCAAGAGAAACTAAATTAGAATCAACCAATTATTATAGAAAAAAATAAAATTATCAAAAAGATATTCCCTACAATAAAACAACAAGCCTAGGTGGTTTCACAAGCCAATACTAACATCTTTTAAAGGAATAAATAAGCAGACAGAAAAAGCATATACATTCTTTTAGCAAAGCAAATACCAAATCTATATTGAAACAAAAACCTAAAGATAATTTGCATTTAGGTATCTCAATATAAAAATCCCACGTAAAATATCAACAAGCAGAATCCAGCAGCTCACTGAAACAATAATAAACCATGACTGTGTGATCATATACGGCTTATTTCAAGGCACAAGGGAAGAGGAATGTTAGGAAATCTAATCACAGAATAATTCCTCACGATCTTCAGTTCAAATGTGAAAAATAATTACAATTATCTCCATTGATGCTTAAAAGACTTTAATAAAATTCAACAAACATTCTTGATAGAAATTCCAAAAATAATAAAAGGTGAGTATTTCCTTAGTCTGATTTTTAAGAAATTGTATATGGTTCATATATATGAAATCAATCTAAAAGCCAGAATCATTTTTACAGAGAAAATATTAGAACAAAGGTCAGTAAACTATGGGCTACAGGTTTATTTTCAGTCTGCCACTGTTTTTGTAAATAAAAGTTTTCTGAAGACAGCTATACCCATTCAATTACATGTCGTCTATGGCTACTTTTACACTAAAACAGTAAAGCTGGGTAGCTGCAATACAGACTCACACATAAAGCTAAAATGTTTATCTGGCCCTTCACAGTAGAAGTTTGACAACCCCTGCACTAGAGCACTCCCACTTAAAGTTAGGACAAGACAAAAATGTTTATTATCAGTCACTGATGTTCTAGAGACATCAGCCAATGCAATTAGACAGGAATACAAAAACTTCAACTTCTGCAATTAACTGCCTCCATTTCTGTGAATGAATCACTCACTGATTTCTCTTTTGGGGCTGCCCTTTCATCTTGCCACTACCCCCACTTATAGCAACAACAGCTCTAATGCATTCATTCCTAACGTAACCAAAATGACCTTTTAAATGCCCAATTTTCTTCCTAAAGCAAAGTAGAGGTATATACTGTATCTCAATAAGAGATACTGAAATTAACAGTCTTTTCAATTTAATAGCTTTTTTAAAAACACCAAAAGCATAATGGAAAATCAACAGGTCCTATCAGTCCTAGATAAGGCTTACAAATGCAATTAATAGTCTATCTAACATTTGAGTGTGATATATTCTATTTTTGTACAACACACATAAAAATAAAATAAACCTCACTGTTAAACATACCCTTCCTGAAGAGATAATTCTTGGTTTTCTTCTTCAGGGCCACTGCTATCACTCTGTAGCTCAGGTTCATTCTCATCTTTTCCTGGCAGAGTCTCCCAGCTTTCATCACTTGAGGACTGATCTTTTTCTGTACCAGAAAATCGATGAGGCAAAGAAGCAGACCATTCTCCATCACTGCATTCTGAACTGCAAATCAGAACAGCAATAAAATAAGCTATCATTACATGTTCAGTTATTTTTACCATTTGGAATGTTAATCAGAAATCATGGTATAGAGTGGACTTGATGCCACACATGCTTCACTGGGTGCTAATTCAGTTTTTAAAATACTTTAAAAATAAATGCAGAAATATTATAAATAGATACAGCATAATGTAACTCTTTCAAATGAATATGGCATATGGCAAGTTATGGAATATATCACTTTATTTTTCCTTTCACTAACATATATAATTCCACAGTACTTAGTTCAGGCTAGCTATATTTTAGAAATATTTCTAAATAAAATTTTAAATACAATTTGGTAATCTTAAATGCTATCTGGAATAAACAATAATAGATGTACTGCTCACCTAACCTGACTAAAACAACTTTCCAATTATATATCAACAACTTATGACATATCCTCTATAAATGAATTTCCACTAATACCATGGAGTAAAACCTTTTTTCCTTCCTTTTTTACCTACAAAAGAAAAAAAAAAAAAACTTTGAAAAGAAGGGATATTCAAATTCATAAAAAGCAGCACTGACAGATCTTTGCTGCAAGTCCTTAGGAAGGACTGTGAACATAAGTTCAAGAAAATAATTACATAAGGTATAATAAAATTATAATACAAAACCACATAAAATCACTTTTGATTATATTTAACTTTGGTTAATTGTTTACATTTAACTCTTCTTAGTTTCTAAAGAACTAGTCATCTTACACTACCAAAGGCAAAAATATTATTTATCAATGTTGAAAGTAAGTTTTAAATGTCCCTTCCAATCACATCATCCATTCTGGTTAGGAATCTCCTTAAAGATCTCCTTTTGTTCACTTGACTTTTGGGAAATCAAAAGTAACAAATTTTAGTTTACATTTGTGAAAGGAAGTGATAATTGGTAGAAAATACATTTTCTTAATATTATGTCATTAATATCTAGTTAGTGAGTTCTTCCTTTTAATATAGGCAGATGAACTCAAGAGGTCAAGATGCTATGAACAAACAGCAGCACTAAACAAAGTGTTGAGAAGTTTAATAGAAGGAAAAGAATAAAATCAACTGCCACTTTTCAGTAAACAACAGGAAGGAGGACACAAACATCCTGGAAAAGGAATGCAGCATAGCTCAGGCATAGCAACTAAAACAGCAGTCCCCAACCTTTTTGGCACCAGGGACCAGTTTCATGGAAAACAATTTTTCCAGATCTGGGGGGTGAGGAGGAATGGTTTAGTCTGGGGATGATTCATGCACATTACATTTATTGTGCAGTCAAACCTCTGTGCTGATAATCTATGTTTGCAGCTGCTCCCCAGCGCTAGCATCACTGCCTCAGCTCCACCTCAGATCATTAGGCATTAGATTCTCCTAAGGAGCTTGCAACCTAGATCCCTCACATGCGCAGTTTACCGTAGGGTTCGTGCTCCTATGAGAATCTAATGTCACTGCTGATCTGACAGGAAGCAGAGCTCAGGCAGTGATGAGACTGGGGAACGGCTGAAAATATAGATGAAGTTTTGCTTCCCTGCTGCTCACCTCCTGCTGTGTGGCCTGGTTCCTAACAGGTCACAGTTCCTAACAAGCCACAGACCCGTATCAGTCCACATCCCGGGGGGTCTGAGACTGCAGAACTAAAAGGTGTTTTGAGTGTGAGCCAAAGTTTCTTGTATTCTGTAAAATTTTCTATGACCCAAAGGGTAATCTAATATCAAGTAAACAACTGCTAGACTTATTTAAGTGTCAAAATCTAACACAGGAAATAGTTTTAAAGGAGGTTACTAAACTAAGTTTCCTCGACTATGAAGTGTCTCAAATTCAAAGCCAAATTACCAATTTCTACTTTGTTATATCTTTAGCAATTAGGGTAAAATCTCTATATAAATTTGTGGTAATTTTATATACATAAAAGAAGACCTCATTTTTTTAACATTTAACTTATAGTATAATCCTATCCAGAAAGATAACACATGAAACTTTTTCACTTTTCCACATTTCTGAAATAACTGATGGACTATCACTAAATTTCAATATAAGAAGAATGTCTGTGATCAATAGTAAATAACTATAAGAAGCCTATGACAAAGATTGGCAAACCACAGGCTTTGAGCCAAAACTGGCCCCGTAGCCTGTTTTTAATGGTCTGTATGCTAAAAATGGTTTTTACGTGTTTATCTTTGATTTTACCTCTTGGTCAGCAAAGCCTGAAGTATTTACTATCTGGCCCTTTAAGAAAAAGTTTGCAGACCTAAGGCCTGTATTATTATTACTCATTATTTATAACCCTCAACTCTAAGGAGACAACTTTTAAATGTTCATCCCCAGCCTTGATCACCACACTAAGCTTTCATAATCACTAACCACCCACTGAGCATTTTTAGATTTTTCACCGTCCTTTTCAAAATTTGTATTTTTATTATAAACTTCATCTGCCAGGTAAGTCCCTTTCTCAGTTTTCTATCTGCTAATGGTATTAGTATACTCTCATTCCAGAAAGCACTTATTTTTTGACTCTTCAAAAAATCCCCACATTCAAGTCCTTTCTTACTTTCCATTCTTTCTCTGCACAATGGCTCTTAAGATCCTAGCACCCTTTTTTCCATTTCTCCTTAAAAACCTTGGTTCAAATGCTTTTCTCCAAACCTAGACCTACTATACAGTCTATTATTAATTGGTATTCCTAAATTCAATCTCGCTCCCATAACTTTCTTAAAGAAATACATTCTGTCAGTAATAATAGCAATAAAAAAAAAACAACTCCCAACAAAAAGAAAGCCCAGGACCAGATGGATTCACAAATTCTACCAAATGTACAAGGAAGAACTAGTGTCAATCCTATTGAAACTGTTCCAAAAGATCGAGGAGGGAATCCTCCCTAACTTACTCTACAAAGCCAGTATCACACTGATATCAAAGCCAGGAAAGGATGCAACAACAAAACTACAGACCAATATCTCTGATGAACATAGATGCAAAAATCCTCAACAAAATACTAGCAAACTAAATCCAAGAGCACATCAAAAGGATAATTCACTATGATCAAGTGTGTTTCATACCAGGGATGCAAGGATGGTTCAACATATGCAAATCAATAAGCGTGATTCACCACAAACAGAATTTAAAAATATACAATCATCTCAATAGATGTGGAAAAGCATCTGATAAAATCCAGCATCCCTTCATGATAAAAAAATCTCAAAAAATTCAGCATGAAGGAAGATACCTCAAAACAATAAAAGCCATAGATGACAACCCCATAGTTAACATCATACTGAATGGGGAAAAGGTGAAGGCATTCCCCCTAAGAACTAGACTAAGAGAGAGATGCCGCTTTCACTTCTATTTAACATGGTGCTGGAAATCCTAGCCAGAGAAATCAGGCAAGAGAAAGAAATAAAGGGCATCAAAATTGAAAAAGAGGAAGTCAAATTATCTCTGTTTGCTGATGATCTGACCTTATACCTAGAAAATCATAAGGACTCCTCCAAAAGACTCCTAGATCCGATAAATGAATTTAGTAAAGTCTCAGGATATGAAATCAATGTATAAAAATCAGTAGCATTTCTATATACCAATAACAACCAAGCTGAGAATCAAATCAAGAATTTGATCCCATTTACAATAGCTGCAAAAAATAAAAAACAAACAAAAAACCCCTCCAGAATATATTTAGCCAAGGAAGTGAAACATCTTTACAAGGAGAAGTACAAATGAATGATGAAAGAAATCGCAGATCACACAAAACAAATGGAAAAAAATCCCATGCTTATGGATTGGAAGAATTAATATTGTTAAAATAACCATACTGCCCAAAGCAATCTATAGATTCAATGCAATTCCTATCAAAATACCAATGCCATTTTCCACAGACTTACAAAAAACAATCCTAAGATTCACATGGAACCAAAAATGAACCCAAATAGCCAAAGCAATCCTAAGCAAAAAGAACAAAACTGGAGACATCACATTACCTGACCTCAAATTATACTATAAGGCTATAGTAATCTAAGCATCACGGTACTGGTATAAAAGTAGATAACTGGAACAGAATGGAAAACTCAGAAACAAAACCACATACTTGCAACCAACTGATCTTTGAAAAAGCAGACAAAAACACATACGGGGGAAAGGATATACTATTCAATAAATTGTGCTGGGAAAATTGAATAGTCACATGCAGAAGAATGAAATTGGAACCCCATCTCTCACCATATACAACAATTAATTCAAGATGAATTATAAACTTAAATGTAAGACCTGAAACCATAAAATTCTAGAAGAAACCTAGGAAAAACTCTCCTGGACAGTGGCTTAGGCAAAGAATTTATGACCAAGACCCCCAAAGCAAATGCAACAAAAACAAGAATAGACAAATAGGATCTAAACTAAAAAGCTTCTGCATAGCAATAAAAAATAATCAAAAGAGAAAACAGACAACCTACAGAATAGAAGACAATATTAATAAACTAGTATCTGACAATAGACTAATATCCAGAATCTACAAGGAACTCAAATAAATGAACAAGAAAAATCAAACAATCCAATTAAAAAGTGGGCAAATGACATGAACGGGGCATTTTTCAAAAGAAGATACATTAATATAAATGGCCAAGAAACATATGAAAACATGTTCAATATTAGTAAGCAGAGAAATGCAAATTAAAACCACAATGAGATAACATGTTACTCGAATTAGAACGGCCATTACTGAAAAGTTTAAAAAAAACTAGATGTTGGCATGAATACAGTGAAAAGGAGATGTTTATACACTCTTGGTAGGAATAAAAATTAGTACTACTTCTGTGGAGATCAGTATAGAAATTTCTCAAAGAACTAAAAGTAGATCTACCATTCAATCCTGCAATCTCACCACTGGGTATCTACCCAGAGGTAATGAAATCATTATATCAAAAAGATACCTGTACTTGTATGTTTATTGTAGCACAATTCACAATTGCAAAGATATGGAATGAACCTAAATGCCCATCAATTGATGGGTGGATAAAGAAAATGTGATACGTGCGCACGTACACACACACCCCCCCACCCATGGAGTACTACTCAGCCATAAGAAAGATTGAAATAATGTCTTCTGCAGCATCTTCGATGGAACTGGGGGCCATTATCCTAAGTGAAGTGACCCAGGAACAGAAAAATAAACAGCACATGTTCTCACTTATAGGTGGAAGCTAAGCTATGGCTACACAAGTACACAGAGTGGTATGATGGACACTGGAGACTTAAGATGGTGAAAGGTGGGAGGGGGTAAGGGATGAAAAATTACTTATTGGATACAATGTACACTATTGGGGTGATGGGTACACTAAAAGCCCAGACGTCACCATTAAACGACATATGCATGTAATGGAATTCAACTTGCATCCCTTAAATCTACTGAAATTTAAAAAATGCATTCTGAATATCACTATTGCTTGAATTTATACCAAATAGTACATTTAGAATATCACTCCAAAAACCTTCAACAGCTCTTTTTTCCTAAAGCAGTATTTCACGAACTTAAACCACTGCCTACCATCTTCACAACTGTTGCTACAATTGCGTATTAACACTGTGTCCCAAGGTGAGAACACAGGTTAAAGTCAGCTTGCCTGGATTTGAATCTACCTCTTACTCATTAGCTGTGAAAACTTCTCTGTGCCTTTATCTCCTAATGTAGCAGTTGCATTTAACAACAGTATCTAATACCTCATTCAGTTCATGTAAGCGGTAAATAAGTTAAAGCATTTAAACAGTTCCTGGTAAATAATAAGCCATCATCTTTTTTTAACAACTTTTTTTTTTTACTCAAATACATTGAGTTACCTAACTAATGTAATACCTAAATGTATTTAGTTAGCCATTAAACCCAAAAGTGATAGCCATTAAGTCCTAAATTTGATGTAGCAGCTATATTTTCTTAATTCCCATTCAAATAAATATATAATGATTAAAATTAAAAATATTTATTTGTGTACCACTTAATACATTTCACCTACTTTGGAAATACTGGCCTACAGAATAAAAGGTTAACCTTCTTTGAATGGCATTTATGATCTACTACAATCCAATCCCAGTACATTCTTACATCCAACTCTTTTCTTCTCTTACATAAACGCTCTATTCCAAACACTGTGCCTAAAGTATGAACTTTCACCACAACCACTCCTCTCACCATCAAGAAATTTTCACAATCATTTCACCTATTCTTCTCCTTTTGGGATCCCATTTCTTTCAAGATCCCCCATGTATAACACTGCTTCTTTTGTTTTTCAATTATTTTATGAACTAGACTTGTTTACTCAGTCCAATTCATTATAGCACAGCTGCTTCTTTACCACTGTGTTTATTTTTCATATTTCATAAGTACAAAATCACAGTTTCATTAATAATTTGCCAGTAAAATTTCCAAGGAGTCTGAATAGTGAAGTGCTCATAAGCTCCTGGAAGATACTAAAGACTGCAATCAGGTGATTTTAAACAGAGAAGTTTTAGTGATATTATTTTATTTGAAAAGGGCCCAAAATTAAAACTTTTAAGTACATTCCAAAAATTAATAGATATTTATGACGACTGACTAAAAGTAACATGGATGATTTCATATTAATATTTCATTACAAACATTATTGACAAAATTCAAACTTAATGTCTATTACTAATTTGTAGCTCTAAAAGTTTAAATTGGCTCAGAAGACTAGTCGGAGAAGGTTATCCAACTATGACTAAGATTTTCTGCTATTAGAGAAACAAAACAAAAAACCTACCATAGGCAATTTTCTTACTGAAGAAACAAAGTACTATGTTTAATATTAGGTGAAAGTTCCACGCACGACTGCCTTTTTCTTACCCCCAGCAGTGGAATACCACATAGGTAAAAGGCAACCTTTGAAGTCAGACAGACTTGGGTTAGCATCCTGGCTCAGTAACTTACTAGTAATGCAACCTTGGGTAATTAACTTCTCTAGGCTCACTTTTCCTTATCTGTAAAATGAGGATATTAATACTTACTTTTCAGGTCTACACTGATGTTTAAATGAATACTGCAGATAAAATGTTTAGCACAATTTTTGGAAAACAGTGAACATTAAATAAAGGCACTAGTTACTTCTTTCATAATATAGGTTGTCTGCTTAGAAATTTCAGTTGGATTTCCTACCAACACACCACTATTTTCCTCTTATCTTTACCAAAGAAAACCTACTGTACATCTTCTGGTTTGTCTTTATTTAATGATAGTATCAGTCTCCTGGTCTCTCAACCAACTTTAGTTTTTCTTCATACCAATGGTAAGCAAATTATATTCCCTGGCCCATTTGCCAAATCAGGCCTCCTGCTGTTTTTTTAATGCGGTGGAAAAATAAGAACCTTTATTTTTGTGTGTGTGTCTATTTTTAAATGGTTATATTTTAAATGGGTATGTAAGTTCCAACATAATACCTTCAATTTTGCCTTTTGGCCTACAAAGCCTAAAATATTTCCTATACGGCTACCCTTTAAGAAAAAGTTTACATATCTCTTGGGTACAAAGAAGAGTTAGCAAAGAAGAAACTAACACAGGTCAATGGAAGAGAAACTGTGGAGATGGGAAGGGATAAGCAAACAGCCTGAAGAGTAGTAGAGAAGTCAAGGAAAATGGGTACTGAGAAAAGATAAATAAATGTGGAAATTAGGAGGTCAGTGTTGACATTAAATATAGAAATAAAACTAGGAATTGGATTTCAGAGCAGTTAAGAAGAGTGGATAATGACATAATAGAGGCAGGGGGTATGGAATATTTTTTCTAAAAATTCAGCAGTGGACCAGGCATGGTAGCTCACGCCTATAATCCCAGTACTTTGGGAGGCCAAGGCAGGAGAAGTGTTTGAGGCTGGGGAGTTGGAGACCAGCCTGGGCAACATAGCGAGATCCCGTCTCTACAAAAAATTTAGAAAATTAGCAGGCCATGGTAGCATGTGCCTGTAGTCTTAGCTACTTGGGAGGCTGAAGCAGGAGGATTGCTTGAGCCCAGGAGTTTGGGATTGCAGTGAGTTATGATCACACCACTGCACTTTAGCTTGGGTGACAGAATGAGACCTTGTCTCTATAAAAAATAAAAATAAAAATTTAGTAGTGTAAGAGAAAACACAAACAGGCAAGTAACTAATAGAAGAAGCAAGATCAAGTGAAGGTTTTCCCGAAGATTTAGAAAAATTCAAGGTTGAGTGGTAGAGAGAAGCAACCTAGGAGTAAGGATAACTGATAAAGGAACGTCACAAATGACTGTAGCCACACAATGAAAAAAGCTACCTCCTTTTTTGAAGAAAAAATTGAAAATAAGCATAGATACTAACATATTCTAATATAGAGAAGAAAACAAAAAAGTTCACATTTAATTACTTCAATACCTCCAGGAAAGATACAAAAAGTTATCCACTATGAGTGACAAGGGTATATGGAACTAAAAACAGGAAGAAAACATTGAAATAACTTTTTAAGGTGAGTAAGCAACAGAAGAAGCAGGACACAAATAAAATGATCCTGGAATAGCAAAGATCCATTCATTCTTGATTTTAAAAAGCAGGTGAATTAAACATTTTAAAGTTCTCAGAGTAAAAACTAAATAATGTATCACTTTGATCTCTTCCACTGATATTATCCCTGTTAGCATTTAGAGTTATATTCGAAAGCAGACAACTGTAACTTATTCAAATGTTATATACTCTTTACACATTGAACTGTGAACCAAAAAAAATTTTTTCACATACAGAATAAAATTACATGTGATTTACAGAAAAAATAATTTAGGTAAAAATCCTAGGTAGAAATAAGATATAGAAATTAAACCAACCAAAAGCAATCTCTCATTCCTGAATTCCCCAGTGGTTTGCCTTTTCTGGCATTTACCACATCCATGAGAATCTCAATTATGAAAGCATAGGAAAAAGTGAAATTTTAGATAATTTTGTTATCTGACATAATCTAAGCATTCTGACATTTCTCCATTATTAACATTGAACTATGATGTAATATAGTGATACAAATATGTTCAAATAAATAAGGCTGCTTAATTTAGTTAATAAGGCCCAAAAGGCTGTGGTTTTTTAATTGTGCCTGCCTATTACCACTTTGTAGTCTTTTTCCTTAGTATCAAGAAATTTTAATCACTTGAACTACCTAGGATAAATGAGGAACAAACCTATTTATCATTAATTTGGTCCTTCTAAATGTCTATGAACTTGAAAATAAGATAAGAAAAGGTATGCTAAAATGCTAAAGCATGTGCTTTAAGATCTTTGGCTGCACAAAGATGTTTTATTTGTTGGAGAAGTACCAGGATGTTAGGAGAGCTCTTTCCTCACAGCTCTCGGAGAGCTTATATAGAACAGGAAAGTAGCTTAATTCAGTCTCGTAATAATGGTTAAGTATATTTTGTCTTCTTCATAAGGCTGGTGAACACTATGAGAACAGAGACCATTATTATTTGCATTTACAGAACACCTGGAACAAAGTCTGGCACTTAAAAGGATTTCAATAAATCCATTTTTAATATACCAAATTGAAATCAGCTAAATGGCTAATATTCATTTTATTCTCCTAACAACATCAACCAAAAGGTTTTTTTTTTACCTTTTATGCCAAGTTAAGTCCTAAGGACACAAAAACTCCAAAAGAAACATCAAGTACTATAAGAAATGGTCAGCAGATGGCATGTCTGTCTTCAGAACAGTTAGACCCAAGGTTAAAATATGCTAATATTATTGAAAGGTTTTTAAACTCAAGATCTTGTCCTCAAACAGTTACTAAAGTTCTCAGGGTGTATTTCAAAAGAGCAAGGTACTAACCTTAGCTCTTCAGTCTAATTCCAAATCTCACAATTATATGCTGCCTGTTAAAATTTCCTTTGCAGTTCTAATTTACTAAGGTGGTGTTCAGTTCCTGTCAAACAGCTCAGAGCTTACCCCATAGAGAATAACGTTTCAGATGTGATTAAGTGATCATTTAGAATTTTTCAGGGAAGAAGGTGATCGTGAATTCATTAAAATACTTTTCCACTTATAAAAAAAATATACATTCATACTTTTTAAGAAGTAGCCAAAGTTCCTATGTTTAAAATGTCCCAATGAATTTTAGTTATGTTCTTGATAAGAGTTCTATTTGTGGCTATTATAATATAAACGTGACAAAGAACTTTAAGCATATCACCTTTAAAATTTACAAAGCAAAGCAAACAACTCAAAAAAAATCTTAAAGACTCAAATTAAGCAGAAGCTCTTTATATTTTCCTTCAAAAAACTTAGAAGAGTACAGTTACCATTTCCCTATTTCTCCAATCTTCTAATATCAAGAACTGAGCAGGACAACAGTAAAATATCAGGTAGATGAACAAGGGGCAAAATGAAACTAAATAGAGTATACAACTATTAAATTTCAACCTTCAGCTGGCACCGTATGAAAAGGCACTCTGGCAATTATAATACTTTGCAACGAATCAGGGTAGAGGAACAGGAAACAAGCACAGAAATAGAATCACTCATCAAAATTACACAGACTATTGAAATGAGGTCCTAAAATGTATCTTAAAGCTTACAGATGCAAATATAAGTAGAACCTAGGCAGAACCATTATTCTTTAGAACTTACTCTGTGATTCTTAAAAACAAACCAAAAACACCTAAGTGTTTTTGGCATTTCAATGTCTTAAAGAATGCTCAAAAGTAGGTCCATCATTTTGGCAGACCTGAACTACAGGCTCTGTAAGTCAACACATTATTAGCAAGTTGAAAGGTAAGTTTCTATTAATTATAAGTGTTTTTCCCATCTATATATTCTGTTGGTAAAAAAACTATCATTGTTCAGAATACTGACATATCACTTAAGAAGAAAATTACAAATAAATATACTAAGAAAACATCTTACAACCATTGAAAGTTCAAAGTCCTCCCAGGCAAAGAAAATACTTATACCACTGACACACGCACATAACACAAAAATCAGTTTAAAAACCAGGAGGTGAGAAAACTTCTCTTTCTCTTGGGATTGGCAAAAACCAGGAGGTGAGAAAACTTCTCTTTCTCTTGGGATTGGTAAAGATTTCATCAACTTCATTACATGACATTAAACCTGACTATAAAAAGCAAGCAAAAGAAGTTTTTATATTTATTAGTGTGTCCTCAACAGCAAAGGCATAGCCAAATTAAATGATTTTCTTTAAAGAAGCAAAAATGTAACTAGGGAAAAAAAGAATATGGCTATGTTATACTTTCAAAAAGATAAATTACCAGAGACTGTAAGTTTTGTTTTGTTTTAAAATAGTAACCTAGAAGTATGATATATAGAGGTTCACAATCCAATCCAAAAATCTTAAGGCTGAATATGTTTTGGAATTTAGGTATTATTCTGCCCAGATTTAGAAATACTGCTTTAGCAACCCCCAAATGTGCAGCAAAATATGTGAATAGTTGAAAACACAGTAGTTAAATGTGTGAATAGTTGAAAAAACAGCCTCATTTTAGTTCAGATCCAGATCTGCTATCAAGAAAGTGTTAACACATCTCAACAAGGTCAGGTTTTGTGGCCAATTCCTGGTTTTAGCACTTTGCGGATTTTGGACAAAAGATTGTGGACTTGCACTGAAAAAATCTTTATCCTTAGCTTAAAAACAATAGATCATATAAAAATTATCTGTTAACATTTGAAGTTTACAAACTTCAAGGTAGCAGTAAATCATTTCAATTGTTTTCTACAATAAGTTACACGTACGACAGTGACTTAATTGATATGCCCAAAGAAATCAAATGTTTATTATTTTATGATATGAAATAAAAGACATAAAATGCATTCATATGCAAAATGATAAATTTCTTCCTTTATAGTATTTTCTAGTTAAAAAAAAGAGAATGTTTTTTTCTACCAGTTAATAAAATCTTTCAATTGCACTATAACTGAGCTCTGTCAGGGTTGCAACTAGCTTAAAAGGACCTCTGGGGTAATGGAAATTCAGCAGTTATACAAAGAAATGATCCATTTCTTTCTTCTTTTGTTATCTTGTGGTTTGGAAAAATAGAATCTATGTTTGTAAGAGAAATTAGAATGCTTACTATAAGAAAAGTTATATTCTCTTGAAAACAACACAGTATAGTGGTTGAAAACACAGCCTCTGAAGTTAGGAAGCAGGTACTCAAATTCAGGTCTACCATTTAGTTGCTTTGCGACCTTAGGACATTATTAGTTAACTCTCTGTGCCTTAGTTTCGCCATCTACAAATGGGGTAAATAATAGTACCTACCACATAGAGTTGTTAATTATAATTCAATACTAAGTAAAAAATAAACTTAGTGATATAAAGAGCAATAGGAAGAACAGATCAAAAGGGAAACAAATGATATTAATAACTATTGGCAAAGTTAATGCAATATTATCAATCAATAATTTCTGTGATCGTAATCACTTTTTAAACCCAGGTTGGCTTAACAAAAATTTTTTTAATACAATAAATGCTTACCTTTCCCTTCATTAATTAAAATATCTAGCATCTCTACCCTTTTGTAATAACTAATAATCATTATCCAAACTTATTATTGCTGTAAACTACTAAAACATCTGAAGAAAAGTTTCTATGAAAAACTCTAACCAGTAGTTTACATATATGGTTAGTAAATAAGAACATTTGGTAAATCAAAATATCTAATTCCCTGATCATATCAGATAGTCCATCCATCAAACATCACAGTAATAGAAATAAACCACTTTGTTGACTATAATCTGACAAAGTTCTGGATGAGACCTTACCTGTCTTCATCTTTATCATAGAGCTGGTAATAATCTCCACAGCCATTCCAAAAGGTGTTATCCACAACTTCTTGCCTTCCTGCTGGGGCTCCACTTTTTGATGTTATTTGGTTATTTTCCGTTATTCTTGCGAAAGGTAGATCCAAGAACATACAGTCATGCTCTCCAGTATATTCTTCACATTTTATTAAGAGGTCATCTGAGCCACTTTCCTCAACTTCCAAAGCCTCCCTCCATCTCTGAACACTTCTTTGTTTAGTTTCATGCCTATTAAAACCTGTTTCTTGGTCCAGCTGGCTTGAACTTACCAGTTTTCTAACTTTTGGCCTCACTACCTGTTCAGGAGAACTTCCACAGTTCTTGTCCCTATCACTGGTATTTTGTTCACTACAAACATGCCCTGGAACATAGGCTGCACTTTCAGTTGAATTTTCTGTCTGTCTTTCCTGGCTAGTATTATTTTGTTGTTTCTTTCTAACAACTTCATCTTGAGAAGAGGAGCTCTGAAATTCCTGGCTGTTCTGATGGACAAACTCAGTACCACCAGTAGAACTTTTCACAAAAGGTGTTGAATCTAACTCTTCAAACTCATCTTTTATTTCACAGTTAAAAGAGGGAACTGGTGGTGAAAGACCAGCGTATGCCTCTGCCTCTCCATTTGCCAACTCAAATATTGTATTGCCTAATGATTCCTGATATCTACCACCTTCTGTGGAAAGTTGAAGACGGTCATTATCTTCTCCATGTTTGCCATCTGGATTGTAAGAGTCAGTATCAACCAACATAATTCCATTTTGGATGCTTGAAGCATTACAAACTTCTGGAGTACACTCTCCCTCAGAGTGACTATGAACATTCATTTTGCTTCCTAATGTCTCCCTGCCCTCCTCACTATGATGTACTGCGGCAAAGGATGGACTGCTCTCAATGGTTTGATTTAATGGTGTACCACAAGTGGGAACTTCTGTTTCATTTTTTTCAAATATAGGTTCGCTGGGTAAGGAAGAAAGAACTTGATCCAATGGACTGGAACCTTCATAGAGAACAAAAGAAAACACATTTGGAGGGATTATTTTAGATAAAATTTTATATAATAACTGTAAGTGGAAATCATACTAATTATTACCTACTTGAAAGTATGAATGAATTTATTTGGCAAGTGCTTCCAGGCTCCCTAACTTAACTGGGAATGCAGACTGGTTACCCTACGAGTTCATTTACGCCAATGTGTAGCCTCTTAATATCTTCTCCCTCGCCATGTTTTTGCAGACAGTTTTTCACAGAGGTTAATAAGAGGCTATACAATGGGAAGCATAAATGGAGTCATAGGGTAACCAATCTGCCTGCCCAGTGATCTCCAAACCCACCTTCTTTATCACAGGCAGATTAAAAAAACCTTCAAAAGTACTTAAGACAGACATATTAATTACAACAGGTTACATACCTAAGAGAAATAAGGCTTACATGAGTTAGCTTTAAATGTGTTATAGCTATGACTGAAAAATAACAAACAGGTTAATATGTTGATTCTCTTTGTCATGGTTTAATTGTGAGAATTCTGAGACACAAGTAAAATCGTATCTATTCCACAAACTACTTTAAGCATGACTATCTTTCATTACTCCTAATAAGAAAAAATAAAGACACCTGAGATTTGCAGGAACAAAAATTTATAAATTATAAAATAACTGAAACTCAACCTTGTCATATCACAAAAATGCTTCTTTAACAGATGACCTTAGCTAGTAATTCAGATTCTCATATATAAATGACAGCAAAAATAACGTAGAATTATCACATTTACTCAGGACAAAGACAAATCCAGTCTAAAAATGTACAATTATAGTATATGGATATCTGCAAAATACTTTTTCAAACCACCAAATAATTAAGAAATTTAACTGAATAAGCCTTACTTGACATTTGGATTTTATAAAATGATGAAAAAATAAATTAGCCAAGCTAAATTACTTAGAGATCAAATTAAAAGAAAAAAGGTTATTTAAATGTTTTATGGAGGGTAAAATATCTATACTCAGATTTCACATTAAAAAAAGGTTTTTTTGGTTGAAAGATGATTTCCTGTGGCTGAAGGATGTGACAATGTAATCGGTGTCATAACGGTATAGTTAATTTTAATGACTGGCTGTATTCTATTTTCTTCTGTGTTTAAATGTATATACTATTAATATTGAATACAATAAAATATAATTTCTTGATAAGAAATGTACTGTATTTACACTCATAGACATAGATAAACTCACTCAAAATTTTAAATATTACAAGATCAATTCCTATACAATTATTAATAACACTTAAATAATTACATGTTACATACCTGAGGAATTTTCCTTTGGAACATCATCTAGTTCCAATACTTCATAGTCATCACCAGCCCGACCTAAGCTTCTTTCATGTCTAGTTATACATGGTTTAAAACTGACATATGCGTGTCTTCTTCCATATCTCCTGCCTGTAATTGTCTGATATCCTCCTGCTGGTTTAGGCCAGGCAGTCTTGCCGGATTCTTGATCCATTGCTGGTGGGGAGGAAGTAAAAGAAAAAATAAAAGAGAGACAGCAATGAGCTTTAATCTGGTGAGCAATTATGGGGAAACTACTTCAACATATATGCTATTACTTGCCAAATCATATGCTATTGAATATCAATTGCACCTTATTGGTTCTATAAAATATTCTTCTTCACACACTAGAAAATATGAATTACTATGTAATGAGAGTTAGGGGCCTCTTCTGCCACCCAAAAAAATACCTTTTAAATGTGGTTCCTTTAAGGCAGTGGTCCCTAACCTTTTTGGCACCAAGGACCGGTTTCATGGAAGACAAGTTTTCCATGGACCAGAGGTGGGGGGGTGAGGTGTCGTGAGTGGGGTGTGTGGTACAGAGCTCAGGCTGTGCTGCGTGGTCTGTTTCCTAACAGGCCATGGGCCAGTACCAGGCCATAGCCCAGGGCTTGGGGACTGCAGCTTTAAGGTTGTCAGATTTTTATAATGAAACATACCAGAAACGATTTTTCATATGCCAAATTATTATTCTGCCAAAGGTCTTTATGGATAGGAGAATGAGCTTACAAATTATCTAAGTAACATACCTTACATATAAATGCTCAGTATATATTTGATGAGTCAATTACTAGCACATGATATGATGTGTTCAATTACTTTAAGAATGAGTACATCCATGTCAAAGGTGACAGGTAATGTCTTTAAAGGTATCTGTGCCATAGAGAATCAACCAGAATGCAAAAAACTGTCCCAAAGACAATGATCAGACAAAATTCTCCAAAAAAACAGTGATGGGCCAAGTCAAACACATGCTACCCCATCTTTCAAAAATACCAATGAATGTTATATATTATGGTAAGAAAACCCATCAACATTTAAACAACTTGAATATTAAGTTTTGAAGACCAAAGGATATGCAGTAGTAAACAACAGTATCTTTTACTAAGCAGTACATTATTATATGCACACACACACATATATATTAGGTAAAAGTTTGCTTAATCAATTATATATTACATATACTATGCAGTAACAAAATATTTTTCACAGCATATGATATAGATAATAAATGGAACAGTTAATATTTTTGCTTTATTGCATTAAAATAAGAAATATAATCACTTCCAAGTATGGAAGAGCAACAAACATGTATTTATAACAGACAATATCAAGTGTTACACTAACCGGCTGGCTCTTTTTCAGTGTACTGTGACATGTGTGACAGTTTCGGTGCGCCCACTTGGGTAGAATTACGAATGTGATTTAGTTCTTATTCACACAATGGATAAGCTGCAGAAGATTCCTGCAAAGAAACAAAAATATCAAAACTGATACTTTTCCTGGTGAAACTCTTTGTTAGCCTTATAATAACTTAGAAAAATACAACTTTATCTGACAAATCAAGCAAAAAACCTCAGGACTATCAAGATGGCTATTTGAAATACAGATTTACATCTGCTCTTGATAAACTTTGCCCTAAGTACATGGCATCCTTAAGATTGCCAATGACAACAACATACATATAATTTTTAATAAGCAAATATATTGGGAGAACTGCTGACTGTGGTATGTGACCAAACTACTTAGGAATCTACTACACTGTGCTATCTTTGATTAAGCACTATAGTTCATTTAGCCCTGGAATTATTAAAAGAAGTTAATCCTAAGAATACAAATTCATTTTAAAAATGTATCATGGCCAATAGTAACTAGTTTGTGTAAATAATGATGTGCTGTTTATAACAGACAATCAGATAATTTAATCCCAACTAAGAACTTATTCTAAATAAATTAGGGAAAACTATAATTTACCATGTAATAAATACAAAAAGGCCTTCTTCTATTTTGAAATTAATTCATTTATTTAGTATTTGAGAACTTGCACCCTATGTTTTTTCTTAAAGTTTTGTAAGGCTTAGTTTTTAAATTTAAACACCTTATTTATTTAAACATTTGAGCTATTGCTAATTGCCCATCACTAACGCAAAATTATTAGATGATAGCTCTGCAAATAGGTTTAAGTATATATGTTATCTGTCTATGGATAGATACATATTAACATACATAAGAGTACACATTCACCCATTTATATTATAAATTCAGCAACAGATTTTGATCCTCTAATATACCTGAATCAAATCAGATGGCTGCTAACAGCTAAATGTTGACTGAAGAATTCTGGAGCTGTTAGTATAATTTGGGAGTTGTCAGTGCATAGATAATACTCAAAAAGACATGAACTTGGATAAGTGTACATGAATAAGTAATGAAGTTGAGCCCTGGACAATCTAGTACTAAGAATTAAGATGTCAAGGAAAAAGAAGTATAGACTGAGTATCCCTTATCCAAAATGCATGAATGTGTTTCAGATTTCAAATTTTTGAATATTTGCATAAACATAATGAGGTATCTTGGAGATGGGACCCAAGTCTAAACACAAAATTCATTTGTGTTTCATATACACCTTACACACATAGTCTAAAGGAAATTTTATATAATACTTTTAATAATTGTGTGCATGAAACAAAGTTTGTGTTAAGTACTTATACGTGGAATTTTCCACTTGTCATGTTGGTGCTCAAAAAGTTTCAGATTTTGAGGCATTTCAAATTTTCTGATTAGGGACGCTAAACCTATACCAGAAAAACCAGCAGAAAAGCCAATGAGAGAACAGAAAAATCCTGAAGTATAGATGTCGAGTGAAGAGAGTGTTTCAGGCAGAAGAAATGATCCACTGTGACAAAGGGTAAAGTATGATAAGGACCTATAACTAACGGATCATTAGACTGAGCAACACAGATGATACTGGAGATCTGGACAAGAGTGCCTTTAGTAGAATACCAGGTACACAAGCCTGACTGGAATGCTATTAAGGAGAGGAAAGGATTTATAAAGAGAGTACAGGAACCATGACAATCACCCTGTTTCTTAAACTTTTCCTTAATGTGATCTCACTTTTCTTCTTAAAGATATTCTTTTTAGAGCCCTCCAACATCTTGATCTAAATTTAGTCTACCTGTTTTCAAAGGTAGTTCTGTGGTATCTTTTGATTGTACTCAGTTAAGTCCCCTGGTTTAAATTCCATGTCTTCCTTATTTTTTTTTCTTTCCCAGAAGATCCTCAAATAATTGTTTTAAGAAGTATATGTAGGAAGTAAACATTGAGTCCATATATGTTTTAAAATATTATTATTATCTTTCCCTCATGATTTGGTACAGTTCAAGATAAAATAATTTTTTCTAAACCCTCAAAGGCATTGTTTTCTAGCATCCTGCCAATTTATTTCTCCTCTGTTTGAAGGAAGACCACATTTTTCTCTCTGGCATATTTAGGATTTTGACTCAATAATTGATATTCTGCAATTTTACAAGGCCTTATTTAGGGACAGGCTATTTTAAATTTTTGTCCTACACAGCACTAGAAAGGCTGTTTTAAAGATGATTGTCAGTGCCTCATGGATACCTTTTTTTCCATTCTGTTTTGCTTGTATTTGGTCCACATGGATTAATCATTCGTCTCTAAACTTTACTTTCAAATTTTCACTCTATGGACTGGAAAATTTCATTCACTTTTATTTCTAGCCTTTCATTATTTTCGGTAATAATCTTTTTCTTTGTTTTCCCAGAAACAGAGTCTCACTCTGCTAACCAAGCTGTTGTGATCATAGCTCACTGCAGCCTTGAACTCCTGGGCTCAGGCAATCCTCTTGCCTCAGCCTCCCAAGCAGCTAGAACTGCAGGCACATGTCACCACACTTGGCTAATTTTTAAATTTTTTGTAGATATGGGGTCTCACTCTGTTGCCCTACCTGGACTCAAACTCCTGGCCTCAAGCAATCCTCCCCACTCAGCCTCCCAAAGTGCTGGGATTACAGATGTGAGCCACTGCACCGGGATTTATAATAATCTTTTAAATTTCTTATTTTCCAATTCCTTACTATTTTCAATAGTGGTTCTTGTTTTATGAATAAAATGTAGACTAGAATCTCTCTGTAGATACTAATTATTTCTATTTTGTTTGAGGCCACTATATTCAAGTGTCTATGACAGTGTTATCTCATTTCTATATCTGAAGTATAAAAAAAAATGAAGAGAAGAGATGAATAGGGAATAAAGCCCATAGTTGTGGGTGAAGATTAAAATGATTAATTTATCAGTCCCAAATTTGTATTAACATTTAAATTGAAAATATTTAGTTTCTTAGTTTTTTCTAAACAGCTGTTTCCTTTGCTGATTAGTTGCTTGCTCCTTATACTATTCACATAATAAACAACACATTTATAACAGACTCCCCTCTATTGTGACAATTATTCATTTCAAATGACTTTGGGTGTTTACATACTTTCTACTATTTTTAAAAAATTATATAAATGTGTCACTATCTAAGAATAAAAGGAGTGAATCAGTGAAGTATTAATTCTAGATCACCCAACTATTAACCAAGAAGTCATCACTGTATCATTTTAACTAAGATATTATGCCAGCAGCTAAAGATAGGCAATAGAAACAATTTTTAAAAGAATACAAGGAAAAGTATGGGCATGATATATACATCTCCCATGGTAAAGTAATGAATTTAAAGACAAAGGTCTTGTTTCATTTTTATTTGAATGCATGGAGTCTAGTACATTGTCTGAGAGTATGTATTAAAACAGTTACAGAATGAATAAATAGACAAAAGAATGAGACAATTTTATGCTCCTTTCTCTGATGGAAATATAGTAATACAATAGAAAGAGAGGGCTAAGTGTATGGGCAGACCTGGGTTCAAACTTTAACTCATATTTAGGCAAATTAATAAACCGCTCTCAGTACTAGAGCCCTCTCTTGTGATTTATTTCAAATGAAGACAATGTGACAGATGTGACAATGTGTGATGCACAAGATTAAGGAATAAAAGGTATTTTGGCTTCCTCCTTGCTCTGTCTCAGCTCATTCTTTCTAGGAGAAGCCAGCTACCACATCATGAGATTACTCAAGCGGTCCCATGGAAAAAAGGAAAAACATTTCACATGGTAAAACATTGACAGTTCCTGCCACAGCCTCAAGGAACTAAGGTCTTCTGGCAACAGCCACATGAATGAACCACCTAGGAAGCAGATTCTTCAGCCCTAATCAAGCTTTCATGTGACTGTGATCTCAGCCTACATTTTGATGCAACCTCATGCGAGATTCTGAGCCAAAATCAGCGCCAGGCTGTCTCTGAATTTCTAACTCTATAGCAATTGTGAGATAATAAATGTCTGAGCTGCTGTGTCTATTGCAGGATAAAAAGTTATCTTCTTATCCTGCAATTGATAATATATAAAAATAATGTAATTATGTTTTTAGATACTAGATTTTCGTATGTTTCCATCTATTACTAAAACAAAGTTTTCTAATACTATCTCATTAAAGTGTATTTTCTCCCTTTACAAGATCTACTTATTATCAGCATGGAAAGTAACATGTTGAGGTTGACAGTTTCAAAATGAATTATATTAGTCTTCTGCTTGCTGGTAAAGTCAGAACTGCTGCTCGGCACCTACATTCCACCTATCACCTAGTAGATGCTCATTAAATAGCTACTAGAACAGAATAGTTTTTCGTCGAGTATAGTGTTAGCTGCAGGTTTTCTGTTGATATCTTTTAGTAAAAGAATGCTTCCTTCTATTTCGAGTTTGATGAGGCTTTTAAAACACAAACACACGTTGAATTTTGCTAAATGATTTCTTTGTATTTACAGAGATGGCCTATGGATTTACTACATCATTCTGTTAGTGATAGATTATGCTGATTAATTTAAAAACATTAAACCAACTTTGCATTCCCAAAACAAATCCATGTTTGTTATATTGTCCTTTTTACATCCCACTGGATTCTTTTTCTATGTTCATGGGAAATATTGGCCTGTAATTGTCTCTTGTCACATTCTTGTCAGGTTTTCCTATCAAGATTATGCTAAAATCATAAAATGCGGTAGAAATTTTTTTTTGTTGTTCTCTGGAAGAGTTTGTATAAATCTGCTATATATCTTAACTTAAACATGTGACAGACAGTGAGGCCATTTGGGGTTTTCTTTGTGGAAAGGTTTTTTGACAGATTTAACTTCTTCAATAGATACAGATCAACTCAGATTTTCTATTTCTTCAAATGTCAGTTATATAAGTTGTGTTTTTCAAGGATCGTAAAGTCAAAACATCGTAAGTTGAACCATCATAAGTCCAGATGCTCTTCAACCTATGATGGGGTTATATCCCAATAAACCCATCATACAGTTGAAAAATCCTAAATAAAACCATTGCAAGTTGGGGAATGTCTATAGTTCTTCTACCATGCATCAAATGATGCAAGGATTTCATAACAGTTTAACTCCATTTATTCCCCCATGCTCTTTGTTGTCATTTTCATCTAGCTCACTCTACATACGTTAAAAGCCCCGCTAAACATTATCATGTCTGCTTTAAACACCCAATAACCTCCAACACTCCTTTCTGAAGATGCCTACTTCTTATTCCACATCCATGTCACTATCTAACGTTCCTTCATCCCAAAGAATATCTTTTAATATTTGTTGTAATATGAGTCAGCTGGTGACAACTTCCTTCTCTGTTTCTGTTGATATGAATTGCCTTTATTTTTGAAGGATATTTTCAATGGGAACAGAATTTTAGATTGGCAGTTTCTTTTTTTTCCTTTTTAGCACTATAAAGATATAATTCCATTGTTTTCTAGTTTCCATAGCTTCAGCTGAGAAGTCTATGTCATCTGAGCTGAATTCATGTATTCAAATATCTACCAATTAAAAACAATAAAAATGAGAAAAAGGAACAAAAAGTTGAAGAATTGTAAGGGAAGAAAACAACTCATAATTCACTGACAACTTCACTGTGTACAGCAAAACTGGAAGAGATTACCTACAAGAAAACTTTTACAATGATAAATAAGTTTTAGCTGATTGGTAGATACAAAGTCAACATGAAAAAGGTATTACCGTATTCCAACATGTAGCTAGAAAACTAAATTGATTATTGATTTTATCTAAACATGATAAAATTTACAATAGCAACCAAAAACATCAAATCCAGAGAAATAAACCCAATGAAAGATATAGAACATTACTGAAAGAAATTTAAAAATACCTAACTAAAAGAAAAATACCATGTTCATTGGCTTGGAAGATTCAATACTATGAACATTAATTATCCTAAAATAATCTACATGTGAAATGTAATCCTAATAAAATTCCAGCACACATTTTTGTGTGTGTGTGGAAATTGATGAGGCAATTCAAAAATGTAAATGGGACTGCAAATGGCCAAGAATAGACAAGATCATCATCAAAAAGACCAACAAAGAAAGATTTAACTCTTCTAGGCTGTCTAAGACACTTTTGAGAATGCAAGGAAACATGATTAATAATTAGACAAGAATAAAAGGCATGAAGTGGAATTAACCTGGGCAACCTAGGATATGTAGTCCTCCTTCTAATAATTGAGATAAATATTAGAGAATAAGGGCCAAGCATGGTGGCTCATGCCTGTAATCCTAGCACTCTGGGAGGCCACCGTGGGAGAAAAGCTTGAGGTCAGGAGTTTGAGACCAGCCAGAGCAACAGCAAGACCAAGTCTCTACTAAAAACAGAAAAAATGAGTTGAGCAGCTAAAAGTAGAAACAAACAAAAAAATTAGCCGGGCATGGTGGTGAGCAACTGTAGTCCCATTTATTCAGGAGACTGAGGCAGGAGGATTGCTTGAGCCCAGGAGTTTGAGGTTGCTGGGAGCCAGGCTGATGCCATGGCACTCTAGACCAGAGCGAAACTTTGTCTCAAATAAAAAGATATACATAGAACAAGATCTCATGAAAATTCAACTTCTTAATTTCCATTTCTAACAGTATGACAGACAAAAAAATTTTTAAAATCTCCCAACTCAAAGCAAATAAAAATGTCTTAACTCTGGTTAGCATAGAGCGTGGAAGACAGGGAAGGAGAGAAATGTCTTCTCTAACAATTCAAAGCCACAAATTCAACCTCATTATGTCTGTGGCTGCAAGTCATACCATCTGCATGAGGCCCCAAGCCACAAGCTGAGAATACAGTTAGTCTCAGGGTACAGTGTTCTAAGTACCAGATAGAAGCAAAGATCTGGCGAAAGTCACCTCACTTTCAAATCAGGTCAGAATTCCCACATACAAAATTTCAAACAACATGAACTCACAATAAAAAGTTAAAAATACATGACAAAAAAGTGACAAGAGTTGGCCAAATAAAAAGCACAGGAAAATGCCTCTGAAAGACTTCAGATACTAAAATTACTAGATATCGGAATTTTTCTTTAACAGGTAAAAAATAAAAATAACACATTAAAAGTATAACTAAAAAGAAGACATTGTTAAAAATAACCAGGGGTAACTGAAAGAGAATAAAATTTCTAAAAATGAAATATGTAATTAAAACTAAAATACAATACGTAGGTAAAAGAGCAGATCAGACCCAGCTGAAAAAAGGACTAGTAAAATGGAAAACAGATGTTAAGAAAATATCCAGGATGTAATACAGAGAAACAAAGGAATGAAAATATGAAAATATGGAAAAAGAAGGTAAGAGACATGGAGGCTAGAATGAGAAGGCAGACTGTACTTCTAAGTAGCATTCCCAAAAAGAGAAATGAAAATAGATGATATCAATAGTCAAAGATCAAAGATAAAATGGCTAAGAATGTGTCACAACTGACAAAAGATGTGAATTCCCAGATTCACAAAGTCCAAAGAATCTCAAACAAGATAAAAGATTCCCCTAGTCAGATTGTAGTGCAAACTGCAGAACACCAAGAGTGAAGGTCACCAAGAGAAAAGACCTTAAACAGCAGATGGAGAAAAGACAAAGCTCTACAAAGAGTGGTTGGGGAGTAGGAGGAAGGCCAAATAATTGATACAGGAACTCTAGATGCATGCAGGACTCTAGACGAAGCAGAAGTTCAAAGATAAAAATAGTATAAATAATAAATGTGAAAATTTGAATGAGATGTACAAACTCCAAGAAAGCTATAAATTGTCAAAGATGACTCAAAAATAAGTAGAAAGCCAGGATGATTCTCAATCATTAAAGAAATTCAAACATTAAAAATCTCCCCACAAGGAGAACACTAGGTTCACAGGTCTTAACAGAAATTTCTATCAAAAAACATTCAAGGAAGAGCTCATTCCAATGCTAAACAAGCTTCTCCAGAGAACAGAAAAGGATTTAATGGCTCATTTTAAAAACATGTAGGTCAGTTTATGATTATAGCAAAATCTTCATAAAATAGCCAGACAAGTTACAAAAATGGAAAATTATAGGTCAACTCCAGTGATAAAGATACAAAAATTCTGAACAAGATATTAGCAGACCAATTACAACAATGTATTTTAATACGCTGCCACACTAGAAAAAAAAAATTTCTTCCTTGGGGCCACGGTGTTTTATTATTAAAATAGAATAAAAACTTCGAAAACAAAATGATCCTTTGTAATGTAATAAAAAATTTGTTATTTTTTATTGTTTCCTGTGTGTGAGGCAGAGTTTGGCTACTATGGGGAGAAGAAACAGGATTACTGGTCCATTCCCCAAACCAAGAAACATAGGGTTTGTGTAACACTAAGCACAGGTCAGGAAGACAGAGAACCCTCTGCCTACATCCTCAGATTAGTCAGCATCAAGTAACAAGAGTCTGCTGCTGGGGACAATGAGAGCATGTGGAAACTTCTCCACTGAGGTATACAGACACAGAGACAGCTGAAAGCTAATAGAGTCAGAACATTTACAAAACTAAGGCATTTCAGCTGCCACACTAAACACAAGGTAATTAGCATACTGAAAGTAACCACAGCAAAAAAATCCAAACCCAGCTCAATCAATGATTAGACTGAATCAATTCCACCACACTAAAAGCCTAGAAGATAAATAAGCAGACTCACAGCCAGATATGAGAACTATTTACCACAATCTCTACTGTTCTTCATATATCGTCCACCATTCAATCAAAAAAGACAAAAAAGCTAAGGGGAAAAAAAAAAAATGAACATCAAGAGACAAAGCAATAAATAAAAAGCCAGATGCTGGGACTATTAGAGAAGAAAATTAAAATAACTATAATCACTCTTTTAAAGTCTCTAGCAAAAAGACAGAAAAATACATGAACACATGAGGAATTTTAAGAGATAAAAATGGAAATGCATGAAATAAAAAAACACAGTAACAGAAATGAAGAATGCATTCTGCGGGCTCATCAAAAGACTAGCGAAGGAAAGCATGAGTGAGTTTCAAGATAGGTAAGAAAAAGTTACCCAAACCTAGTTACAAAGTGTTTTTTAAAAAGTGAAAAGAAACACACACACACACACACACACACACACACACACACACCCCAAGACAGAGCCTACAAGAATTGTGGGACTATATGAAATAAACTACCACATGTGTAATTAGCATCCTACAAAAAGAGCAAATAGGGCAGAAGAAATATGAGAACAGAAAATACTGAAAAATTTCCAAATAATTTAAAAAATCAAATCATAAATCCAAAAAGCTCAGTGATCCCCATCAAAAACAGGATAAATACAAAACACACAAAAATGTACACACATCCAGCACATAACATACTGAACCTGCTATAAAAACCAATTATAAACAAAACACCTTTGATGCCTGATGGTAGAAAACAACGAACAAAGTTAAGAATCACAGTCAACTTCTCATCAGACACTGTGTAAGTCAAAGACATTAAATGGCATCCTTAATGCAAGAAAAACACTGTGAACAAAGAATCTATACTCAGCAAAATCTTTCAAAAGAAAAACTGAAACAAGGTATTTTTGAGACAATCTAAGGGATGTTGTTACTAGTAGACATGAACTATAAGAAATGTGAAAGGAAGTTCTTCAGGCAGAAGGAATACGCACTGGAAAAGTGGCTAGTACAACAAAGGAAATAAATTTTAATTTAACTTATATTAACTACTTTAATTTCACATTTACATAGCTACACTGGCTAGTGGCTACCATACTAGACAGTACAGGACTAGGACAAACATCACAAGGTATTTTGGCCTTATAGTATATGAAAAAAGGACAATAATAGCACAAAAAATAGTAGAGAGAAATTGGAAATACACTGTTGCAGAGCTCTAACACGATATAAAAAAGTGGTATAATATTGCTTGAGTATAGTCTGTTTTTAAAGACATATAATACAAATCATAGAGAAACCAATATTACTTTTACTACTTTTTTTGAGAGACAAACTAAGTACTGAGCCAATGATGAGGATAAAATGGACCCATAAATAGGGAACAGAGAGCAAATTAAGTTAAACGGAAAACAACTACTAAGAGTGCAGATTTCTAACATCAATAATTACATTAAACATAAACAGTCTAAACGCCTCAATTAAAAGGTAGATTTTTCAGGAAGAATTTAAAAAGTGGGTTGTCTAAAGCAAACCCATTGCAAATAAAAAGGCATAGATTAAAAGGGTGGAAAAGGATATATCATACAAATACTAATCAAAAAAGGCTGGAAAGGCTATATTACTATTAGATAAAATAGATTCAGAATGGAGATCACTATCAGTGATAAAGAGGGACATTAAATAATGATAAAGGGGTCAATTCATTAAAAAGACATAGAAATCCTAAACATATACACACCTGATAAGAGGTTCAAAATACACAGAACAAAAACTGAAAAAGCAGAAATGGATAAATCCACAATTATACTTGAACTTCAAAAGACTTGAACTCTTCTTTCAATGATCAATAAACAAGTGAACAAAAACTCAGCAAGGAAATAAAAGGCCTAACAAGCACTCTCAACCAACTTGACCTGACATTTAGAGAATACTCCACAAAAAACAGAATACACATCATTTTGAAGTGTACATGGAACATTTATCAAAATTGAGCACATACTGGGCCATAAAACAGCAAAGACTTTAAAAGAAATTATACAAAGTATATTAGTTGTCTACAACAAAAATAAACATAAAAATCAATTACAAAAAGATATGTAAAATCACCAAATATTTGGATATTAAATAAACTTCTAAATAACTTATGGGTCAAAGTGGAAGTCACATAAGAACTTAGAAAATATGAATATATCCAGTTTGTGTGAGCAAATAAAGCAGTGCTTGCACAGAAAAGAAGAAAGGTCTCAAATCAATGACCTAAGCTTACCCTTAAGTAATTAACATAGAGGATCTAAACCGGAAGTATTCAGAAAGAAATAGTAAAGAAAGGAAATCAATAAAATTGAAAACATAAAAAAAAAAGATGAGCAATCAAATAAAAAGTTCACTGTTTGAAAAGGTTAATAGAATTGATAAATCTGGAACCAAAATAGTAAAAAAAGAGAGGGCACATTGCCAGTATCAGGATGAAAAAAAAAGACATCACTACAGATAACACAAACATTAAAAGGATGATTAAGAAACAACTTTATGACAATGAATAGATGAAATAGACAAATTTCTTGAAAGACAAAAACTACTAAAGCTCATATAGTGAGTGAAGGTAATTCATACAGTGAAAGACTGAAAGCTTTCAAGAAAAAAATAGATAACTCTAATATTTCTGTATCTGTCAAAGTAATTGCACTTACCCTTTAAAACTTTCCAACAAAGAAAATTCTAGGCCCAGATAAGTTTATTTGCAAACTCTAATAAACATTTACAAAACAAATAATACTAATCCTAACCAAATTTTTTTAGAAAATGTAAGAAGAATCACTTCCTGATATAGTTTGGATATCTGTCCCCTCCAAATCTCATGTTGAAATTTGATACCTGATGTAAGAGGGCCTAGTGGAGGGTGTCTGGGTCCTGGGGCAGATCCCTCATGAATGGCTTGGTGTCCTCCCTGCAATAATGAGTGAGTTCTTGTCCATTAGTTCATGTGAGAGCTGGTTGTTTAAAAAAGTGTGGCACCTACCCACCCACCCACCTTGCTCCTCTTGCATGTCACTTTCCGTCTCCCCTTCACCTTCCTCCATGAATGAAAGCTTCCTGAGGCCCTTACTAGAAGCAGATGCTGGTGTCATGCTTCTTGTACAGCCTGCAGAACTGTGAGACAAATAAACCTCTTTTCTTTATAAATTATCCACCTTCAGGTATTCCTTTATAACAATTAAGACACTTCTCAACTCTATGAGGGCAACATTACCCTGATACAAAGAATTACATGGAAAAGTATCCTTCATGGATATAGATAGGAAAAAAAAAATCCTGAACAAAATATTAGTAAATATAATCTACCCATTTATGAAAATTATATCATCACTAAGTGAAGGTTAACCAGACAATGCAAGGTGATTCAACATTTGAAAATAAATTAATGTAATTTGTCATAATAGTCTAATAGATAAATCATACAATCATCTCAATCAACACAGGAAAAACATTTGAACAAACTCAAGTGTTCATTAATGATAAAAACTCTCAGCAATCTAAGAATAGAATGGTAACGTCCTTAAAATGATAAAAGGCCACTGTCTTAGTCCATCAGGGCTGCTACAACAAACTACCATAGACCGAGTGGCTTATAAACAACAGAAATTTATTTTTCATAGTTCTGGAGCCTGGGAAGTCCAAAATCAAAGTGCCAGTAGATTCTGTATTTGGTGAGGAGCCACTTTCCGGTTCATAAACTGCAGTCTTTTCAGTGTATCCTCACATGCAGAAAGGGGAGGGAGCTCTCTGGCTCCCAACTCTATGAGGTTTCTTTTATAAGAGCACTAATCTATTCATGAGGGCAGAGCCCTCATGACCCAATCACCTCCCAAAGACCTCACCTCCAAATACCCTCACAATCAGGATTAAGTTTCAACATTTGAATTTTGGCAAGGACACAAATATTCAGTCCGTAGCAACACTCCATCATACTTAATAATGAAAGACTGAAAACTTTCCTCTTAAGATCAGGAACAGGTTAAGGCTATTCCCTTTCACCACTCCAATACAACATCGTACTAGAGGTCTTAGCAATTGTAGTAAGGAAAAAAGGGAGGTTATATACAAATTGAAAAAGAATAAAACTGTTCTGTATTCAGAAATAACATGATTGTCCAGTAATAGGAAAATTACAAAAAATCTACAAAAAAAGTTACTAGAATAAGTGAATTTAGCAAGGGGTTACAGGATTTAAGGTCAACATGCAAGAACCAACTGTATTTCTCCATACTAGCAGTGAACAAATGGAAACTGAAATTTAAGAAAATTATCATATACAACAGTATCAAAAATTATGAAATACTTGGGTATAAATCTAACAAAATGAACAAGAACATCTGTATGCTGAAATTACAAAATGCTAAAAAAGAAATGAATGATAATCTAAATAAATGGAGATAACCTGTGTTCATGAATTGTAAGATTCAATATTAAGATGTCAATTCTTTGCAACTTGATCTATGAATTCAACACAATCCAAATTAAAATCCCCTCAGGAATTTTTGTAGAAACCACAAACCTGCCTCTAAAAGTTTTATGATAAAGCAAAGGAACTAGAATAGCCAAAATGACTTTGAAAAAGAATAAATTCAAAGATTCACATTACTTGATTTAAGACTTATTAAAAAGTAAAAATAACCATGACAATGTATTATTGGCAAAATTACAGGCACAAAGATCAAGAGTATAGTTCAGAAACAGATTCACATATATGGTCAACTGATTTTCAAGTTAATTCATTGAGGAAAGGAAAATGCTCCCAATAAATGGTGCTGGAAGAACTACAGATTCATTTGAAAAGAAAATGAGTCTAGACCCATCCCACACCCCATACAGAAAAACTAACTCAAAATGGATAATATATCTTGACATAAAAGCCAAAACTATAAAACGTGTAAAAGAACATAAGAGGAAATCTGCACAACTTTGCATTGGACAGAGTTCTGAGAGCACAGAAGCATAAATCATAAGAAAAAACTGATAAACTAAATCTAACCAAAATTAAAAGCTCCTCTTTTACAGTTAGGAAAATAAAAACTTCAGATTGCAGTGTGTTTGTATGTATGTATCTGTATGTCAAATAAGTTGTATAAAGAATGTATCAAAAAAATGTTTACAATGCAGTAAGACCCCAATTTTTAAAAATGGGCAAAAGATCTAAACAGATACTTCATAAAGGAAGACATATACGTGAGCACATTCTCAGCATCATTAGCAAGTAAATGCAAATTAAAATCAGTGTGATACTACTATATACCCACTAAAATTAAAAAGACTGAAATAACCAAGTGTTGATAAGGATGTGGAGCAATTGGAACTATCATACACTGCTGGTGGATATGTAAAATGGGACAACCACTTTGGAAAACAGTTTGGCAGTTTCTTATACAGTTAAACATTCACTTACCGTACAACCCAATAAATTCCTTTCTAGGTATTTACAAAGAGAAATAAAAACACATTCACACAAAAACTCAGAATGAATGACTGTCCATGGCAGCTTTGTTAATGACAGTCTCAAACTGGAAACAATCAAAATACCCATAAATAGGAGAACTGGTCAACAAATTGTGGTAGATCAAGACCATGGATTATAACTCAGCAATAAAAAAAGATAGGAAAATTAAATACACAAAAACATGGATGATCCTCAAAACATCACACAGAGAGAAAAAGATGGAAAAGGGTATATAATCCCAAATTCCACTTATATGAAATTCTAGAACAAATGAAAACAATTTATATCAAGAAAAAAAGGAGTGGTTTCCTGGGACTGAGGGTGAAAGTATAATTGACTATAGAAGGGAAGAAGGGAACTTTTGGAAGAGATAAAAATATTCTGTATCTTCATTATGGTATGAAAATATTCCACTCTTGATTACGGCGATGGTGAAACGGGTGTAAACACTTGTCAAAACAAAATAAACTGTACATTTTAAATAAGTACATTTTATTGTACCTAAGTTATTATCCTCCACAAAGCTGATTTTTTAAGAGGGTGCTCTCTTAAGAAAATATTAACCAGGGAATATTGATGATGCCCATATATAACTACCTCAAAATATGTAAAAAAAGAAAAAAGAAAAAAAAAAGAACAAGAAAAAAAGAAAAAAAATCTAAAAAACTCAATACCTATTTATGGCTTTTAAAAATGTCAACAATGAAAATAACAATAAAATCATCTGAGAAAGCCTAGAACAAAATATTTTAACTTAATATTGGCTATTTATCAGAAAGCTTCAGTGAACATCATAATCACTGCTAAAACATTAGAAGAATTCCCCTTAAAATTAGAAACAACACCAAGTTTTTAGCTATCAGTGCTATTATTCAACATTATACAGCATGTATAATCACAAAAGTAATGAGAAAAACATGTAAGTTATAAAAATTGAAAAAACCACAAAATTGAATATTTCCAGATAATCATTAACTCAATAAAATTATTTGACACATGACAGAGAAAATTCAGAAGCTTTCCTGTAACCACAAGAAAAAAAAAAAGAAAAATGTTACTGAAAGTTTCCACCCACCACAGCAATCAAACCATAAAATAACTAGGAATACTGAGAAGAAATGTCATACATATGAAAAAACAAACTACAAAACTTTCCCTAGGAATATAAAACAAGACGTGGATAAAATGTAGAGACCACATTTCTAAGGTGAGAGACTCAATACTATAAAGGTCCGTTCTCTCCAAATTAATCTAAAATTCTGATATAACCTCATTCAAAATAGCTAAGGATTTTTTATTTAAATCATAAGTTGAGTATTAAAGTTCATCTAGAAGAAGAAATGCTTAACAAATAGTCAAAAATATTTTCAAAAACAGGTAATGACGAGGGAGAAATTGTTATCGAAATTTAAAATATGCATACACTTTAACTGAGCAATTCCATTTCTAGGAATCCATGCTCCAGAATTAATCACACATAGACAGAGGAAGTTTACTGAACTGTTAACAGAGGTTAGGAGACTCTTGGGATGCAGGTAGGACTAAGAAGGGAGGTGGGAGTTGCAGTTTTTACCTAACATACTTCCATACTATTTACATTCTTAAAATCAAGGATGAGTTGAATTTTGTAATTAAACATCAGTCAATAAGTTACAAGGTTGGCTTCATCGTAAAGCATTATTTGTGATAGCAAAAGGAAACTGTACTCAATTTAAATATCTTTCAATAAGGGAATAATTATAGCCCAAACTGATGAAAATACCACTTACCCTTTAAAAAGTATTAGGGAGACCTACATATAATAAGATGTCCAAGATACATAATTAAGTGAAAAAGCAAGTGATACACAAATGTGTTTGATACAGTATCCCTCAAAAAGAAAACGACTTTGCATGAATGTGTTAAGTGTTTAAAAGAGCACCTTGAAAGATGTAAAAGCATCTTGAAAGATGAACACTAAATTGTTAGCTCTAGACACTGGAGTGGGACTGGAGGATGAAAAGAAATATTCTCATTTTACTAAATAGTCCTTTATTTATAATTGTTGACGTTTACATCAAGCTTGCATGTCTATAATTAATTTAAAAAATTAAGCGGTTATTTCATACGGAAATGACATGAATCTCAGAAGACAATTACAACACTGAAAACTAGTTTTAAACATTTATTTTTGTTATCTTCAGGGTGATTTACATGCTCTTCAAATGATCTGTAGTCTTCAGCAAAGGTGACTGCCATTTTAAAGAAATGTGACCAAATATTTCAGATAAAAGCAACAGAATATATTAAGCCTTTAAAAAAAAAATCTGTAAACTCCACAGAGCCAGCAGACTCAAAGCAGTGTCTACGCGGATGTAAAAATTTTTTAATGTCGGAGAGGGAACACTCTCAGATTATTCTTCCTCCCTGCAAAAAAAGACTATTTATCACCTCCTCTTTTCTGCAGCTTAGTCTGAGCAGCTTTAAACTCAACCATTTTGAATGTGCGCAAAATGATTAACAGGCAGGAATCTTAGGGAGGCCAAATTAAAGGTGCTTCTGCCAGAGGCGTGCGCTGAGGTGACTGACATCGCTAACGGGGAGACGCAATGATGGAACGGAGCTAACGTCAGAACGACTGCTACGGTTTGTATAAGGTGTCTGCGTGCCTGAGCCTCGGTGACAATCGGGAAAAATGCAAATACACCCAGGAGAGTGACGGCAATGGAAGGTTTTTCGGGGGAGGAGGGCTGCAGGCCTGTGGCGTAAGATGGATAAGCTCTATGCGGGGTGACTGGAAATGGAAAGAGAAGGCGGGTGTGAGGTGTTGGTGAGGGGGACACTCCTGTACAGTCGCGAGTGTGGGGAGAAAGGCAGGGGTCCTTGGCCGAGTCACCAAGGACAGCAGAAGAGACAGCAGGAAAAAGCGGCAGGCGGAGACCCCTATACCAATCGATGCCAACTGTCCGGGAGGCAGCGGGCGCGGAGGCCCCGGACACGAGCGCGGCCCCGGGTCGGGGCTGGTCAGGGCCCAGGAGGCGAAGAAGGCCTCTCACAGCAATCAACCCCACCCACCATGGCCGGCGCAGCGGGCCAGGGACAGGCCCCGCTCCTTCTCGAGGAGAGAGACTAAGAAATTGAGGAGCTGAACGCAGCAATTTCCTCGCCCCGACCCCCACACTCCCGACATCAGAACAAGCCTGACTTTCAAAAACCAAAAAAAAGAACCCCCCCCAAAAAAACCCTCACCGAAATGTGCAGCGGCTCCGGAGCGAGAATAGCGCTCGAACCTCCACCCGCCACCACCGCCTTCTTCTCCGCCTCCGACTCCTCCCCCGCCGAACGCGCAGCAGCAGGCTGCGGCGGCGGTGGCAGCGCCGGCGGCGGCGGCGGCGGAAGCAGAGGCGGCAGCGGCGGCGCGTCCCGCCCCTTGCGCCGCGGTGGAGGTGAAGGAGCCGCGCACGCCAGCCCCGCCCCCGGGACGGCGCCGGCCAATAGGCTTACGGGGCCTCCGAGGGAGGGGGAAACGCACACACCCAATCGGAACCTGAGGAGTGGGCTCACGTCAATGGCTGGGACGTGGCAGAAAAAGGGAAAAATAGACTGAATCTACGACCAGCTACTCTTCAGGGGGCCTTCAGCGATTGGCCCAAGAGCGGAAAGACGGAGCCCGACTCTGCTGCCCGCCCCCGCCCCGTCGGGCCCACCTCCTTTCCCTGCAGCACTGCGACGTTTGGGGAGGCGGCGGGGTACGGCGTACGAGGCGAAACGGCACGGCCTTTTGTGGTTTGGGCTGGCAGAAAAGGGCGGGGTCTCAGGGAAGGGAAAGGGATGTGGAGAACTACGGGCAGGACTGGCGCAGTTGGACTTTTTCAGAATTCCAACAGCAACAACCAAAATGGAGGCATTAAAATCGATCCTCATTCAACTGGAAGCCTGACTAACGAGGTTAAGATCTCCTGGCATAAAGTTCAATCAATTGCAGTTCCGATAACAACGGAAGAAAAGGAGTAACAGAAGGAGGAAGGACACGTTTGCCCACCCTGACTCCACGCACTGCGTCGTGCTCTCTGCTCTCCCACTCAGGGAGGGTAGACCCCTGCCCCTCATTTCTGATTCTACTGGGGGGAGGGCGGAGTACAGGGGAGTTCTGCCTTTCCTCTTCATAGCCTGGGGCTGACCGGAGCCTTCCAGTTTGCGGCTGATCGGTTGTCATGCAGGGAAGTCACAGCTCCCGTCACATGCAACCAAAATAAATTCAACAGCTGTAGTCCCCGGACACCTTGCTTAATTTAAACCCGGTGACAGTTTAGTTAATTATGTCAGTGATGCAAAATTGTTTTTCGTTCCTCACATGTCCTCTTTTTTCATCCTGAAACATGTCTGCTTCCTGATTACAGTCCCTCTCTCCTATCCCCTCCCCATTGCCCAGTGGCCAGGATATATTTACTGCGTCTCCTCCCCCCAAAATTAAGAGTCCCACTTCTTGTGCTGTCCCCTGACAACTGCAAAATCTCCTGCTAGTAAACTGAGACTATTTTTTTTTCCCGCTGTTGATGGAGACAAATTATCCGAAATTTGCTGTAGAAACTTAGGTTATGAGAATTTGCCAGACATTTTGTGAAACCATGTCTAATTCCCTGTAGAAAGTGTCTTACCAAGAAACCATTCCCCCTTTTGATATTACTCTGCCTTTACACATTTTGCTGTAACAGTTGCTACTCTTCATCCATCCAAGTTCCTCCCTCTTTGAAAAAGAATTCTAATTCTAATTACATTTCCTTAATTTCCCAATTGGATACATTAACCTGTTTGGGGGAGGGGCGTCCAATTTCCATCTTTTTCATACCATATTGGTTTGTACCTCTCACAGTATTATTTTTTTCTTTAAATAAATATTTTTTCTTCAATATCTTTCAGAAGGAGACTCCATAAAAGTACTGTAAGTGGAAAACTAACATCCTTCTATCACAAGTTGAAAGTGACTGTAAGAAAAGTGAACATAAAACAATGATTTTAAATTCTGGCTAGAAACTGTTGCCCACTGAATGCTCTGAGTCTTGGAGCCCACTCTCATTGTTACCAAGAATTAGATACATATTAAAGACACAGCAGGCAAATGATATTTTTGTCATGATGTAATTAAAGGATAGAAAAAGAGAATCAAAGTAACAATCACTTTCTCTCTATATGAGTCACTGTTTTTAATCCTGCATGCATGTCCCAACTACAGTAATCCAAGGCATCATAAGCGATCAGTGTTACTCTCTGAGAAACACTGGTGTGGAGGCTTAAAGCCCATACTCTGGAATCAAAGAGATATATTCTTATAGGGCTTCTGCATTTATAGTTGTGTGCCTCTGGTCAATCAACTTACTTCTCTGGCCTCAATTTCCAATTTAAATATGGGAAAATATTAATACCTATTCATGAGTTGTATAAATTAAATAAGCTAATAAATGTAAAGCATATTGTGCCTAGAATGAAGTAAGTACTAAATACATATTAGCTTATGTATTGTATTATTACGTATATATATAAATAAAAATTATTAGCTTATATATATTATTATTGTTTATTCCCAGAGTTATGAAACACTCCCTAAGGCAATGGGCTTGTCTGGTCAGCAGTCTGAAATGTCAGTTCTTCCTGTGCTCTTGGCCGAAGAATGACCAGACACACTGAAAGCAAGGTAACCACAAAAGGAGGTTTATTGAGGAAAGAAAGAAAGGGTTATAGAGCAAGAGCAAGATACGTTCGTCATAGATGACAAATGGATCCCTTGTCATAAAGCCTTGCTCATGGCCTAGGTTTTTGTTTTATAGTGTCCAGACTGGGCCCTCCTCCTGGTTCAGACGTCTCCATGGAACCACTTTGGGAGTTTTATGACCTGAGTCTTACTGTGCATGCAGATCTCTAATGAGCCTCTCTAAAAGCCCACAAGGGTGGAGCAGTGAATCACAATGTAGATTTAAGCTAATGACATGTTAATTAGCCTTAGGTTATCCTAGGTCACCTTCCAGACCCCATTGTACCTATGCTGCTTGGCCCACGGACTAGAGAATCCTCTGCACTCTTTTGCAGTTGGCGTACTAAGTTCTGAGTGGCAGATTTGTAGGGTGTTCCCTCTTCCCCCAGATATAGCAATTGCTCGGGGTGCCTGGCTTTGTCCCCAAGAGAGGCCAAGTTCCCTGGCTCTCTACCTAACAGGTTGAAGGTAGCACATGGTATAATGCAGTGGTTCCTAAAGAGTAATTCCTAGACCAACAGCATCACCATTACCTGGGAACTTTTTAAAAATGTAAATCCTCAGGTTCAACCTTGTCAACTTAAAAATTACAAGATCTATAAATCTATAAATTACAAGGAGAGCTTTATTTCTCATAAAAGGTTGCAGTCTGCAGGCTGGCCACCCTGCAGGCTGGGAAGTGTAACCTCCAGCAGAAACCCAAAGCAGGCACTTTCAAAGAGAAAGGGTGAGACAAGAATTTATGCTGAACAGGTTGGCTAAGTATACATATTCAACAGATTATAGGGGGAGCCAAGTATATTCATGAAGGAAGGGCATGCACATGCATGTTACATATGTCCTATGTTCATTTTGGGGTGGAGACTTAATATTTAAATTCTGTAAAATTAGGCTGTATACATCAAAAGGTGAAATGAAGGACACAGAGGCACCCTGTGTGCAGTCACCATAGATGGCCAGAACCAGTCCATGGTCAGTGGTCTCTTATCAGGAAGAAATATGGTCAGTTGTTGTGTCAAAACCAAAAAAAAAAAAAATGGAGAGGAGTTCAGCTGCAGTGTCAGGCAGTTGGTTGAAATCAGTGGTAGAGCAAGTCTTCCAAAAGGGCTGATTTCTGTCTAACTCTCAGGGAAGAAAGTCTGATGGCAATTAGTGAGGCAGTGAGTATAGGGTGTCATGTCCAATTTCCCATCCCATCTTGGCTGGAAACTCAGTTTTCAAGGTTTCTCTGGGGTCGCCTTGGCCAAGAGAAGGTCCATTAAGTTGGTTGGGGGACTTAGGATTATGTTTTTATTTCTCAACCTCAGACCTGAATCAGAAACTCTAGGGGTGGTGCCTATTTTAACAAGCTGTCCAAGTAATCCTGATGTACGTTAAGTTTGCCAACTACTAATATAAATAAAAGGAAAATTAGTCAAGGAATAAGAGGATCTGTGTTCCAATCACAGCCGTAGAGTGACGTCAGCAAAAATGGAGGTGTAAGGACCTCTGAAAATTTTTTCTCTATAAAAGCAACAAGAACACTGGCTAAATTGTCAGAACCAACTTTTCTAGAACTCTGGAATTTAACCAAAGGCTTGCAACAATCCAGGGATCATTAATTCAAGAAAAAATAGCTGGATCTCTAAGAACAGCAAGTTTAGTGGAATTTTGACTTGCTCTGTTCAAATGGGTTCTTTCTAGTTCCACGTAGCTTTGAAAACCAATAGCCTACAATTGTGAAAACAAGCAGGCTGGTAGCCAATGGGGAGGCAGAATGGGGTTGGAGCGCCTTCAAAGCCTAATTCTCAGATAACTGTCATTATATGACATATCTGGTAGTTCCCTAGAAGATCTCACAAAACTATATCTGGTAGTTCCCTAGAAGATTTCACAGGACTATATCTGGTAGTTAGTTCTCTAGAAGATCTCACAAGACTATCTTTATTCGATTTCATTCAAAGCTTAGCAAGTGCAAAATGTCTTTTTCCCAGGGAGCATTTATCAAAAGCAATTAGAGGCAATTAACTTTGCCATTGCCTTAGCCAATGGAAACGGTGAGGGCAAAAGACAGGCTAACCAAAAAACTTAAAAGGAAAAGTTAGAGAATGAGATATCCATAGGAACTTAAAAAAAAGCTCCCACATATTCCTGGGCATCTAAAAGCCCACACATGCTCAGGACTGTGCTAAACTGTACATCAGCACAGGAAAGATCTGAGAAGGCCCTAAGAACTCACTTAGACTGACCTTGAGGCTTTGCATAAGCAAGAAGTGAAGGCTAAGGGAGAGTTGTAAACTGCTTGGTGTAGTGTTGAAGGCATGCTTCAATACATACACACAGACTCTCAGCAAAGACTGGGAGAAGTATTGGTTCCAGGTATTTAAGGAAACCTCTGTCTAATCATTTGTTTAACACTAAGCTAACCAAGTAGAAATACTAAGCTAAGCAGGTTGTGCCTGTGGCCACACAGGACGAAGAATACCAACATAGATAAGTAGTCTAGAAAAGTGACTGAACAAACAACAGCAGTAGCAACAACAACAGCAAAAACTTGAAGAGGAGAAAGAATCTGATTTCCAAAGTAGCAACATTATATGTTTTAATTATCCAGTTCTCAACAAAACCAAAAGTAGATTATTCAAAAGGATCAAAAAATTTGATGAGCTTTTACAGACCGAACAAGAAAAAAAAAGAGAAAAGATTCAAATTAGTAAAATCAGAAATGTAAGAGGGGACATTACCGCTGACTTTATGGAAATAAAGTTTTAGGGAAATACTGAAAACATTTGAATGGCTAACAGGACAAGGGTCCCCAACCTGTGGTGAGTTGTGTAATTATTTCATTATATATTATAATGCAATAATAATAGAAATAAAGTGCACAATACATATAATGTGCTGGAATCATCCCGAAACCATCTCCCCCTAACCCCAGTCCGTGGAAAAATTTTCTTCCATGAAAACGGTCCCTGGTGCCAAAAAGGCCGAGGACTATTGGGCTAGAAAACCTAGATAAACTGACAAATTTCTAGAAAAAATACGAACTACCAAAACTGACTCAAGAAGAATAGAAAAATCAAATCCTAACCTTTTCCTTTATGAACTGAATTATTTTTGGGTTATTTACTTTTCTAAAGCCTTAGTTTCCTGAGCTAAAAAACAGAGATAGTAATACAATAGACTACCTATGTCATAGCATTTAAATGAGGTGATAACTATAGGGAGATTTTATTAGTTATATATTACCCTCTATAATAAACAAAGTTATTTATTAAAAGTCCATTCAGCAGTGTGGTTGGGATGCTCTGCTGCACATTCAGGAACCTGAGCTCTATTTTTAAGACATGGCTTTCATTATCAGTCTGAGCATTGACATCCAGCCAATAGAATGGAGGAAGGATGGAGAAGTTTGAAGGATTTCTGAGATTTTTATTGACCTAGCATGTAGGCGGCCTAATCTTGTCATTAATAGTCATGATCTGCTAGCAAATCACCTTGAACCTGTAGAGGCTTAGTTTTAGGCTATATTGGGGCTAGTCTATTTCAGTGTTGTCTTTATTCCTAAGATATAACCCTTATTCCTACCATGTGGTCCTGACGTGCCACCCTTGTGGGGTCTCAGCTGAAAGCCTGGAATATTTACCAAGGTCCTTCTTTCTTGGCAGCACTTAAATTCCTATCTCTGTCTCCCAAGCCATATGACTGCTGAAATCTCTGATCAGCTCTTTATATAGTCTCAGCTGCTGTTTTCTGCTGGGTTTCTTAGACTTTCGCTATTTGCATGAATCATTTAAGAGTCAGCTAACACATTGAGGGAAATATGTATAAAGGTTTTGAATTTCCTTTTTTGCAGTTCTCTCCTCTTGGGAATATTTCCCCTGGATTTCAGCCATTGTAGCAACTTTGCATTCTTAGCTCTATCTCCTCTGCGTACTAAGGGTCCTTGGTGTATGCCACTTTCTGCTTGAACTCTTCCTTGGCACCGTAATTTGTTAAATGCCCTTGGGGAAAAAGTCAGTGTGAATCTGATAGTCACCTCAGGTGTTTCCCTTTTCTCAATGATCACAGTCTCTCAAGTCTTACTTGCATTGCTAACTCTTTATGCCTTCAAACATTTGTTTTCTATGTTTTCCTAATTTTTATGGTTAGTCTGATAAAAGCTAATCAGCAGTGGTTGCAACCAGAAGTCCACCAGACAGTTGTTTTAAAGTTTTAATATGCAAGTGCATTGTTTTAGTCTAGACTCATGCTTCTTTAGCAATAGAATTCTTTCCAAACTTTAATAAATTTCTGATATTTTTCCTTCCAGGCAGCTTTATGAGTCATTAGCATTATTCGAAATTCTTTCTCAGATTTAATTCTCAAGTCTGGTTTAATTCTTTACTTCTTCACCTCCATCCTTCCTCTTTCAGTTTAACAGTGACTACCTTGAGGCCATCAGGTTTGGGTGGGAAAGCCATGCTCTTAAACTGCCTGCTTTTCTGCAAAGATTAGTCTTAACTGGTCTTTGTTGATTAAAAACTCTCTTGGTGTTTTATCTCACAAGTTAGGGTCTCATGGTGGGAATCTGCTTTTCTAGTCATCTGAAGCCCCAAACTTGTGGAATTTCTCTGTTTCATTTCTATTTGTAAATAGCCTTTTCTTGCCTGAGCTTATCTCTTTCATCTTGTACTTTGCCAAACAGTAGCCGCTAATATTCTATTTTCAAGCCTTTTTCTCTGGACTTACAGACTCTGCAGGCCCTGTATCTGACTCCCAAATTACCACCATGGTAGACACTATGGATTGGCCCCCATTACAATCTTCTAACATGTCTTTCTATACTGGAGACATCAGAAAGCTAAGAAGTCCACTTCTTAGATTCCTTTGCTGCTAGGCTTCCAGATATAATTTAGGTTCTGTCAATTAGATGCACCTACTACGTGAGATTTGGAAGGTGACAGTGAATGGCATCATAAGTCAAAGCTACTATTCCAGTGTTTTGGCTGTTTCTGTTGCAGCCCTTGTTTGGAGGAATTGGAATTATTTTTAGCAGATATGGCAGAGATCCTTGTGTCTGATCTTGAGTTCTATGGTAGTCTAGAATTAGGGCATCCATTTTGTTTGTGTGGATTGTGCTGGAATTGGCCTGGCACTGGAGCTGGGAACTACGGTGGTGTTTTCCTTGAATTGCCAAGCAGCTCTTGGTGTTTTATTTTCCTGCTAGTGGCAAGGGCATAAGTTCTCTTGGTGGCCCAGTTCTGCAATGTGACTTTGGGGGTAGCTCTTGTAAGCTCAAAGTAGAGCCTGTTTCATCAGTCATACCAACAGTGGCGTGAGGCATTTTATGACAAATAACAAAACTTTTTTTTTCTGTTAAGCTTGCTAGAATAGATTAAGTTCTCTAGAACTGATTCTAAATGATACAGTAGGTAACTTTTTTTTCCCTCTCTGCAAGGTTTTAGAACATTTCCTCTGTCTTTGTATTCTAAAATTCTGTAATAATTTGTTCTAAATATTTTGCTCATGTGCTAGGCTTTGGGTAAATCCTTTCTGTACAGAGATTTACATCTTTGAGCGCAGGGAAATTTTCTTATATTGTTACATTGATAATTTCTTCCACTCTCTTCTCTTTGCTCTCTAGATATCTTCCAATTCTTTTCTCTCACTCTTTCATCTTCTTTTTATCCAACTTCCTTGGAGAGTTACTAAACTTTGTATTTTATTCCTTCTGTTGAATTTCTATTCAACCATCACATTTTTAATTTCTAAGATTTTTTTTCCTTTTCATGCCATATTGCTCTTATTTTATGGATGTAATCTTTTCTTGAATATCTCCAAATATTCTAATTAGAGGAGTATTTTTTCTTTTTGAAGTTTTCTTCTGTTCCTTGAATGATGTCAGTTTCCTTCAATGTCATTTATAGTATTTTTAAATTTTAATATTCCTCTTTCTTATTGCAAGCTTTCTTCAAATATATGATAATCCCTGATTTGTGTTCTGATTTGAATAATAAATTAATTGGAAGTTTTGCTACAGGGCCATTAAACTTCTTCAGAGGGGGAAAATACCTTTAATTTTTCTGTGTGGGGGCATAGACACTTGGCTGTTTTATTTTTCTACATGGAATTTCATATGGAGGTATGTTTTCCAATAGAGTAGCCACTGGCCACATGTGGATACTGAGCACCTGAAATATGGCTGGTCTTAATTAAGATGCATAGAAGTGTAAAATACACACTAGATTTTGAAGGTTTAGTGTCAAAAAGTATATATAATATCTCATCAACTATTTTTATATTGATTACATATTGAAATATTAATGTCATATGTTAGGTTAAATAAGATAAATTCAAATTAATTTCACCTGTTTCTATTTTTAAAACTGGGCTACTAGAAAATTTAAAATTATATACGCGACTCACGGTATCTGTTGCTCAATTCTAGTAGACCTTTCAATAATCTCTGTTTACAGTTCAGTATCTTACTTCTGCCTTTTGTCACGCTGATATCTAGCATTCAGAAATCCTGAAGATCTCTAGGGTTCTTTAAGTTCGCTAGTTTCCCATCTCAGCTGTAACTCCTTATGAGGATCCTTGAGTTTTTAGTTTTTCTGCCTGTCTCCATCAGTTACATTCCTCCATTTGAATTGTTTTCTAAAAATTTGTTGAAATCTCTCATGTGGCGATGTCCTCCCTCCCATTCTCTTTGTCATTTAGGGTTTATACTTTCAGATTTCTTTAACATTATTTTAATGTATTATAGATTCAGGAGGAAAAGGAGAGAACATGCTATCTTGAATATACTTTTTGACAAATAGATTATTTAAGCCTGGGGACATTCTCTGGGTTATATGCCCAGAGATGTCTTCAGCACTGTCTCTCACAGAGCACTGTGTAAATAGTAGAGATTCATTTAACTTCTAATGAATCTCATACTTCTGTGAGAAAGAGATTGTGTAGTCAAACTGACAGTGATGAATTCTATTTCCTTGTATCAGGAAGAGTATCAGTTAGGGTTGTAATTAACCAAAACTACCTGATTAAAGATGAAAAGGAAATTGTTGAAAAAATATGGAATATTCTTGCTTTCTGAGCTGTAAAAAAAAACAAACAAAAACAAAGGAAAAACACTGGGTAGCTTCCAGAAGATTGAAAAAGCATACTTGGGTAACTGGTAGGAACAAAGAGAGGCTGGGTATGTGATGTCGTAGCCTGAAGCATGCTACCTAGCCAGGCTGGTGAGGACACTGCTTCCACTCCACTGACCACTGATCACACAGCCTGCACCAGTGCAGGGTGGTGCCTCTGCCAACCCTGTCACTCAAAATTGGCTGCTGCTGCTGCCCATACAAATTCTTTCCTAATCATACTTCTTTTTTTTTTTTTTTTTTGAGACAGAGTCTCACTCTGTTGCCCTGCCTAGAGTGAGTGCCGTGGCATCAGCCTAACTCGCAGCAACCTCAAACTCCTGGGCTCAAGCGATCCTACTGCCTCAGCCTCCCAAGTAGCTGGGACTACAGGCATGCGCCACCATGCCCGGCTAATTTTTTCCATATATATATATATTTTTAGTTGTCTGATTAATTTCTTTTGTATTTTTAGTAGAGACGGGGTCTCGTTCTTGCTCAGGCTGGTCTCGAACTCCTGACCTTGAGTGATCCACCCGCCTTGGCCTCCCAGAGTGCTAGGATTACAGGCGTGAGCCACCGCGCCCGGCCTCTTTTTCTTTCTAATAGGCTGTTAAAACAACCTTCAGCCTAGAAGATATAATAACGCCTCATTTATCTAGAATGTCAGTGCATTTTTTAATTAAGGGAGAAGTCCTGCCTTGAGAAATAATGTATTCTTTTAAAATTTTAACTCCTTTGGGTGTTCTTTCTAAAGTGCTGTGGATACTTTTCTGGCTCTCAGAGGGGTACTAAACACAGTTTAATCTTTTTTTCCTAAGGCTTGAGATATTTTTCAGTGGGAACATTCATTTTAACCTGTCCCTGACCTAAGTGTGTCCACCTCTGGCCGCCAGCTGATCTCTCCACCTTGCCACCGCCAGTGAGCACCGAGTGGCCTGGGTGCTTCTCCTTGTGGGAATAAGTTCCCTCTTTTCTCTCTTCTCATTCCTCTTCCTCATCAGCTTTCCCAGAGGGGTGCTGAGGCCCACGGTGGCTCGTGGCTGCTGCCTCATGGCCGGCTCTGTGACCCTGTGACTGCAGCCCCACAGCTCAGAAATCCTGGGAGCAGGCGAAGGGGACACTCTTCCTCCACCCTGGGGCTCTCTCAGTGGCTGCCTCTCTTTAGGACAGGACATCAATGTCTCTCGTGGTTTCGTTTGCTCAGAAACCACACATTGTCCACCATGTCCAAGGCAGTAGGTGCAGGGGACATAGAGGGTCAGACCTTGCCCTCGGTGGTCTAGTCAAGAACAGACGCTGTAAATCAGCAAGAAAGCCCCTGATGCTGTCCTAGCAGCAAATCGCGTCGCTTCCAGCCTTACTGACACAAGTGCTAGTCCCCCGTCCTTTCACATAAAGCATCCCCAATCTGCTTCTCTCTTTTCCCAGATCCCCACCATCGGCAGGCGAAGGTCCTGGTTCTGAGGCAGATTCAGTCTCCACCCAATGGGCCTGGGCTCGGGACCAAGCAGCAGCTCAGGGAGCCTCGTCAGCTGTGGGCCTATTTTATTAGCATTGCTGTACGGCTTTCCTATGTCTAAAAGAACACAGTGGCTCTGGAATTGTGTTCTATTGCGTTTTGTGCAACTCATAAGCGGTGCAGTTGTATTGCGGCTTATGGGCTGATCTGAAAACACGACCATTATTTACACCATTAAATCTAAGAGAAAATCATTCAGAGTTCCAAACATCTATTTAGTACCTCGTATTAGGAAATTGAGTAATGTTTGAATTGTACTGTGTTGTAATAAAATAGTACTTTGGGGAGCCAGGAAGGTATATGATTGGCTACTTGGATAGTAAATCATCTGCCTCTTGGGTTCTTATGCCCAATCTTTTAAAATACTTTTTATGTAGTTCTTCACTTTCAGCTGCCTTTTCCCTCCTAAATTCAGTTTCTTTCCCCAGCGGAACACTTTCCATTTTCATCCCTTCGGTCGTTGGTTTTGGCTGGTGCACAGGACCCCATGGCTTGTGAGAACTGCGCGCAGTAGGACTGAGGAGAGCGCGAGCGAAGGGCCCTGAGGAACGGCGCCCAGACCTTGTCGCATCTATTTTTCTGTTTATAGCTCTTTTGTTGTTTACTCCTGAATTTGCAACTGAGTTTGAGATAGTTGGAATTGCTGCCTAAATCACCCCTGGAAGGTTTTTCACGTAGATGGTTCCAACTTATGTTGTTGACAATTTCTGACACATGTTTGTCAGAGTTCTGTGTGTAATGCCATTACCTTTCACTGGTTTAAACTTCAGGAGCTGCTGGAGGACCCTTCGCCTGGAAGCAGAAGGAGACGCCCCTTCCCTCTGGACTGGGAGGGTGTGGGGCTTCCCTCCTGAGTGCATCTGCCTCGTGTTCTTCCCTACTCAGGGTGTCCTTTCTCTTAGACCAAAGCATAAATTCCCTTTGAGCAAGAACTCGTGGCACCTGCGTCTTCAGCCCTCAATGAACTTTTAGAGAGTTGAACGAAAGCAAGTGTCTCTTAAGTGTTTGTGCCTGGTAATGTGAGCTCTTCCAACGGTGGAAACGTGGTGAGGCTCCCAAGGGATATGCCAGGGTGGGAATGAGAGTCCTGTACGTTTCCAATTTTTTAAATAAAAGGAGCCGCAAGAGGAGCTGTACTGCATGTTACTAGCCCTGTATAAAATGACCCAAAGCTTACTTTCTTTGCCTTTGGCTAGGACTAGGAATAGCTAGTTCATAGAGTAATCCCCAATATTAAGTGATATAATTTAGAAAAGCTCCTAATACAGAGGAGTAGTTAATAAATTTCTCCTGTATGTGAATTTGGAAACAAAACATGCTGGAGGGTGAGGAAGAGAAAAGCATTTTTAGAGTATGGTCTTTAAACTTTGTGCATTATTACTAAAGACTTTAGAAGTGTATTTTTTTCCCTCAACAATAAGATGGAGTTATCCATCTAATAGCTCAAAGGCCAAGTAAAATGAAGTTTAAGATCAGCATCCACAAATGGGCAAATATTTTCCTAATTTTGCTTTGGAATTCAGTCCATGATATAAAACATATTCAGACTCCCTGTCAACTTTTCTCTGTGTGAGAAAGGAAGCAAACCAGCACACAGAGAGGGGGAAAGGCCCACAGGCTCTTCCATGAGGGAGAAGGTTGCCCGCGGGGCCCTGGAGTAAGTGGGTGCTGACGGCCTCTGGGGTCAGCTAGAGTCACATCGCCTCAGGGCTGAAATGTGGTTGGCCTGTGCCAGCTGCTGGCCACAGAACGCACAGGTGTGAACCTGACGGACAAATTCAGATTGCTGGAGCTCCTGCAGGTTGTTCAGTATGTTGTTGTCATTGTTAATGAGCAACTTTGGGGGTCTTACAAGGAATGCAGAAAAGTCAGAGGAGAGCTCATTACCAGGTGCCCTCTCATGACAAAGAGCGAACATTGTCTAAATATGAGCCTGATGTTTGGGGTGTATGAGAACAAAACCTGGCTTCAATGCTTCCATAAAGCACCCAAACTGAACTACGAGACCAATGATAGGTCATACCATCTTATTTCCACCAACTAATCCAACCATGCATTCATCCGTCTACCCATCCACATATCTATCCTTCTGTCTATGTATCCACCCATCCACCTATCCATCTTATCCATCCATCCATCCATCCACCTATCCATCCTTTCATCCATCTGCCTATCTCTGCATTCATTTTATCCATCCATCTATTGTATCCCTCCATCCATTCTATCCATCCATCTATCCATACATATATCTATTCATTCATTCATTGTCATTCAATACATTTTTTATTTCATAACTTTCAGATGCCAGGCACTCTCTGCTCAATGCTCTAATACAGAAGTAAACAAAACAGATGTGGCCCAGCTCCTGTTCTCATGGAGTGAATCTCATATTCAGAGAGAGAAACTGAGACAGAGAATAGAATCTACTCAATAGATTAAATGATGCCTCAGGACATACAGAGGAGCAGAACTGGTCTGACTCAACCCCAGCAGCTCATGGTTTTGAGAAGCTAAATATATCTCAGTGTCTCCTGGTCTGGGGTCAAGCACTCCCTCCCCCACAGGCCTCTTCTCCAGAAGGAAGTCATATGACCATTTCCCATAATGAATTCACCAGTGTCAACCCACCTACACCTAGACATAATTTTTTATGTGATAAAAGACCTAAAGGGTGGAATCCAAAATACTTCTATTACAATTTATGTGGTTTGGGGTTTTCTTAAATAAAACAGTGGCAGGCATAGACCCAGACATTGCAGGGTGTTGCGGTTCTGGAAAACACGTGCTGTGGGACTAGAGGAAAGAAGTCAAATACTCTTGATGTCAGAGAGGTTCTAGCCCTCACGCTGCAGCAGGTGACTCATGAAGTGCAGCTCTCTTTCTCTGTTTTCTTTTCAGGATTCTGTGTGAGCTGTGTGACTTTCCACACAGTTCTGAGGGTTGTCATTGCAGAAGGACCCATGCTCTTCATTCCAGGGCCGCCCCATGGGCCCCTACGCTGGACCACCACGTGTGCTTCTGAGTTCCCTGTCAAATAGCCCAGTTCTTCATGCATCTTCTGCCACACAGCTCTCCTCTATATCAGAACCCAGAGCATGGCCTTGTAGAGTCGGCATGCAGTGAAGGGGCAGGAGGAACCTGAATGGCATGGAAAAATGTGAATTATGCGATATTAAGTGTCAAAAAGCTGGTTACAAATGCGGTATATACAGTCTGACACAATTTTGTATGAACAGAATACTGCAAAGACATGTACCCAAATGCTAACCGTTGTGTTTTCTTCTAGAGTTTTATAAAAGTTTGTGTTTTATCTTTAGGTCTCTGGTCCATTCCGCGTCATGTTTGGTATCAGGTATGAGGTCCCACTTGAAGTTCATCTTTTCTCATATGGATATACGATTTCCCAGCACCATTCGTTGAAATGGCTTACCTTTCCCCATGGAACTGTTTATGCACCTGTGTCAAATGTTGGTGGGCCATATTTGTGTGGGTCTGTTTCTGGACTCTCTTTTCTAATCCACTGATCCATTAGTCTATCTTTAGAAGAATACCACATAGTCTTAATTACTGTAGTTTTGTAGTAATTCTTGAAATCAGGTAGTATGAGTCCTCCAACTTTATTCTTCTCATCTACTTATTTTAGTTTTGCTAAAATATTTCAGACATTAGATATTTACAGACATTATGAGGTTTCTTTCCTTATATGTTATTATGTAATGACATCACAATCATCTTTAACCATATTGGCAGTAATTCCTTATCATCCTCTAATTTTTGGTCCCTCTTCGTGTCTCTAGGAGCAATTATCTTTTCGTGTTCCTTGTTTCTCTTTCCCGTTAAGGTTCCTACCACCCTTATAGAAGGAAACAATATAGCAGAACAAAGTAACCACTATTCCAGATGCGTCTTTCCGTTGCTTCTCATCACATGCTGCCACATCCCAGAAAGCCTCGGCTAAGCATTTACCCCAGTTACCACAGAAGGCGAATGCAGTTTCTGGTAATATATGAGTTTTAATTCCACCATAACAAAATAACTGGGCCATCGTGTATTTGCTGATATTTCATTCTTGCATGAAATTCAATACATTGGTATTTTAAAAATCAAATCTTGATTTTTTTTTTCCTCTGAATTGCTTTGTAATCTTGAACACATTCTCTCAGCATCCAACTGACTTCTGTTATGAGGATTGTACTAATACTCCCTCTGAATCCTGGCTTTCAGATAATAAGCTGCGAAAAAGTACACTAAAGATATCAAAGAAATGACAGATGCCCTTTAATGTGACTGTGGCTTTAGAAAGAAAAAAAAAAGCAGCACTACAATCAATCACAGAGTCTATTTCCGGTGTCACAGTAAGTCACATAGGACAAACACACAGAACTAGTCCCCTAAAAATGTCAAGAAAACCCACATACCCAGAATAAGAGAATGGTGAGAAGTGTGCTGAATCATGTCATAGCTAAAAAAGACGGGAAATTTTCTCAAGCTTGTTAATATGCTCAAGAGTTCTAAAGTCAGATGAGAAAAGGAGACAAAGAGGGGCTATAGAGGAGGAAACCCAGCAGGTGTGCATTAAGGAAGTTACTGTTTGAGAGGCACACGGGGCTCCTCTGGGCACCGGGGATCTGGAAGACTGGTCACAGCGCTCTGGGGAAGTATAGCCAGGCGCGTGGGAGTTGCTCGTCAGCGGGAATGCCCCAAGGTGCCACAATTCTTAAAATTCATGAGGCAGCAACTGCCACCCCCAGAGCTATCTCAGACAATGATTTGACTTAGGAATGATGTTCTTCAGTGATTATGATTTAACTACTATTAACAACGGGTGATACCTGTATTTACTATGTCCCAGGCACCAGAACACAATACATATGTTAGTTCATTTCATCCTCCTACAAACAGCCCTAAGAAAGTGCATACTACTATTATTCCCATTGTACAGATGAAGAAACGAAGGCTCATAATTTTGCCAAGGTCACCCACCTAGAAAGTGGCAGCACTGAGATTCGGAGTTAAGCAGTCTGGTTCTAAAACCAGAGCACACAACCATGATGCAACCTGTCACTGTCTCCCTGATTTTCAGGCATCCTCCATCATAAAATGATCAGATTCTGTATGCCAGCACATGCACACACACGCACACGTGATAGGGCCCTTGGCTACACAGGCAACACTGACGTGCATCGGATCAACCAGCATTGTCTCCCGATGATTCTCTGGTTCCCTCCCATTCTGGGTGGCCACCACCATCCCACCCCCTGGGCACAGGCGGGTTCCTCCTGACCTGAGTCCTTGGGTCTGCCTTTCCCTCCTCCTGGCAGGCTCCCTCCCTTCTCTCTGTCTGAGTCCTGTCTCCCCCAGGCCCAGCTGCAGCCCCAGTCACTGAGCTGTTTCCTAGCCCCATCCCAGCCCTCAAAGCACTCACTTTTTACCCCAGATGCAATCACATGCTTCCGACTTCTGCATGACAAATCACTTGTTTCAAACAAGGGTCCAGCTCCCAAGTTAACATTTCCTTTTAAGAACATTTTTATTGTTATATATAACACTAATACAGAGCCCACATCAAAAGTGTTCACTTGACACAATATTAAAAGTAAACCTCCCAGCCACTGCCACAGGGGAGGAAAGGTGTTGCCAGGATCCTGCTGGGAGCTGGGGCCCGCAAAGCCCAGGTATGACAAGCCTCAGGGGATGTAGTAGACTTAACAACTTCGTTGAGACCTGGGCTGTCACACAAGACCCTGCACTTAGAAGGGCCCCAGGCCTGGTTTAATGCTCTGTCGTCACTGTCTTGACATTCTTAATAATTTTTGAACTAGGGATCCCTCATTTTCATCTTGCACTAGGCCCTGCAAATTATTTAGCTGGTCCTGGCCAGGCCTCCTTTGGGGCAGAAGTGATCTGTTTGGAAGCTGGTTCTCCTGTGCTGGTCTTTAGGGTCCCATTCTGATGGTATGACTCTCCAGCCTTAGCCAACTCCATTTCTAACACAGACACTAGTCTCAGTGAGAGACAGCTTTGTGTTTTCTCCTGCCCCTTGCCCAGGCCCCAGCAGCAGCAGCAGCAGCAGCAGCAGCAGGCTCCCAAGAGCTGCTGCCACTCTGCCACCCAATCCGGGCATCCGGCACGAACCGAGAGGGGCTGGAGCCCTTCTCGCCTCCGGGGCCTTCGGATATCTGCTCTCTTTGCATTTCTGTTAGGAGGTAGCAGCTGTCTCTGGCCTGTGAGGCTGTAGGTGTTCAAGTAGAAATGGTCACTGTCCGAGGGCTGCTGTGGATGGCACCTGGACAGGCAATGGCCTCCGACCTTGGGATGGCTCTTTGGCCAGTGACCTTCCTTGTTGCTAATGGTCATCAGGAAGCCCATGTGTTAGGAGTCTTTGAGCCGTGTTTTCACAGTGCAGTGAATGCTGGGCAGGGTTCAATCTTTGCCCTTGGGCAGCATGTTGAGATACGCTGGATCATTCCTTTGTCAGGGGCACAGGCGAGTCACTATCCAGGGATCATGACCAAACTTGCCCAGGTACTTCTGATGTCTGCACCGTTGCTGCCCTTGGAGATCAAAGCCACTATTCCTGCATAGGTGGAGGCCAAGAACACACTTCTCTGAAAAGAACTTTGGGCCCCAGGACACAACGGTGTGTGTGTGATGGTGTGGGGGCCTCTGGGCCTCTCCTCATTCCCCGGGAGCGAGAGAACATGCCCGTGGCCATCTCAGCTCTCCAAGGAAGGGGAAAGGCAGGTGCAGCAACACAAATGAAGTTAGAGAAGTTCACGGCAGGCTCAGAGCCCTGCCCTTGGCATCACCTGCACTCTGAAATCGTTAGACCAGTGCCCAGATTGCCAACTCTTTCAATGCACATGCATTACTCTCCGGTCCAGCTGAGACACATGCTAGGTAGGGAGGAGGGCACAGCAAAGCACCAGGCACAGCTCTGCCCTTGGGTGGCTCCCAGCCTGCTTGGAGAGACCCACGCACGGGAAAGAGCAAAAGCACCAAGAACAGAGCTGTAAGGTATAGGCTGCAGCCCTAGTAAGATTCTAAGAAGGGACAGATAATCATCGGGGAAAGTGTCACTAAAGAAGCAAGACTTAGGCTGGTCTGCAGCTGGGAAGCAGGTGCCAGTGGCTGTCGTGTGGTCTCTGAGACTGGGCCAGCCTCCCCAGGGCACAACCACCTACCAGGAACATTGGGAGAGCTTCAGGATGAGGCAGGCAGAGGCTTCTGACTTGATTTTGGAAGTACTAAGGAGCCACTGTCTGTCCTTGGAGCACTAGAGCAATGTAATAAAATTGGTACTTTATGGTTTCAGGACTATAGCAGTTTGCAGAGGGTTGGCTGGAGGAGGCAGGGTTGGGCAGAGGCCACCTGGAGTTGAAGGCACAGGCTGGGGTGTGGACATGGCAAGAGGCAAGGAGACCTGGCTGAGGGCTACAGTCAGGGAGCACCAAGCAGGAAGACACCAGCCCAAGGCTCAGATTTCTCGCCTGGACATTGCCATGGGTTGAATTGAGATCCTCACTGCCAGAGTTATATGTTGAAGTTCAAACCTCCAGCACTTCATAATGTGACCTTGTTTAGAGACAGGGTCTCTACAGGGATGATCAAGTTAAAATGAGGTCATTAGGGTGGCCCCAATGCAATATGACTGGTGTCCTTATAAAAAGGAGATATTTGGGGACACAGGCACACACACAGGGAAGATAAAGGCAGAGATCATGAGCACCGAATATTGCCAGCAAACCACGAGAAGCCCTCAGGAAAAGCCAGCACTGCCAGCAACTTGCTCTCAGACTTCTGGCTTCCAGAACCGTGCGAGAATAAAGTTTCTGCTATCCCAAGCCTCCCAGTTTGTGGTTCTTTGTTCATAGCTCTGGAAAACTATTGCAGGTGCCTATTAAAAAATTGGTGACTCCAGAGGGCTAAGGGACCCTGGAGAAGCTGGGCAGTTTGTACAGGTGGGGCCTGTTTTGGGGATGTTGAGGACTGGGGCCCACTGGAAATGTGGGGGGTGGTTCCAAAGCCTCAACTGGAGCCAAGTGACCCCCTGGCATGGAGTGGAGGATTGTCAGAAAGTCTTGGGAGAGACTCAAAATTGAGGCCAGCACAAAGATGGCAGGAAACAATGTCACAACGGTAGGACAGAGCAGAGGAACAGTTACAGAAGCTTAAAAGGAAAGATTTCAGGAAGGAAGGTGTGGCCTCACAGCAAATGCCTAGAGACAGAGCAGAGAACTGGCCGCCCTGTCATCAATGGGTTGTGTGGACCTTTCTCGGGAGTTCTAGCCTCACCGAGAGGTTTGCCTTCCTCCTGCACAGGAAACAGCGAGTCGCTTGATGGGAAAGGACTGGCCTTCACGGAAAAAGAATTTATTTGGTCATTTGTTGTTTCAGCAATTGTCACAGGGGTTGGGGGCTTTTTCTGAAATTTTATGTGGAGACTGAATTTAAACCTAGCCCCTGAGCTTAAGAGAACAAGATGTACTTTTCTGCTTTCTCTCTTTTACTCTTAGAAACTCGATGACAACCAACCACACCTCACATACGGTTCATCAAATCTGTGGACCCCGAAGGATTTTCTGTGACACATCCACACTCTTACTCATTCATAGAGTAGCAGTTCAGTCATTCTGTCGACCTGGGAACCAGCCCCAATGGCAGACTGGGGCAGTTCTGGTGGGGCTATTTTCAATGTCAGCTTTTGCAAAGGGTCCCTTTATTTTGAACCATCTTTCCTTGAACCACACCAGGGGAGGAGAAAAAAACCAAAAAACAAAAATACCCTGTGACCTGTGATCTGAAATATGAATGCAGAGGCAGGCCTCAAAGGCTGTTTTGTCCTTAAAAAAACCCTTCAGAAACACGGCCATGCTAACGTGAGTCAGCATTCAAATGAGGAAAGGATCTCACCCATGAGGGCCCTCGTGTTCACCTTCATGGAAAGATCTGTACCCACACTCAGGCACTATTAACAGGCTTGGGGTTCATTTCTGAGTCAAGGAAAGTTAATAAATTGCTTGGAAAGAAAAAAAATCCCGATTTGTAGAATTATGGACAATGCACGTGCGGTGACTTGGGAGCTGGAGACAACGGTGTTAAGACAAAAACGTTTTGTGAAGGAGGCCTCTGCCACGCACGCACATGCACACGCACACACGCTTGTGCGGAGCTGCCATGAGGCCTGCCTGCCTCCCGCTGTCGTCTGGCTCCCTCTAGAGGACCCTTTGCCACTGGGAACTGAGGCAGAAACTTCATGATCTCACTTCATTATCTGACCTGTCTTCCCGTCAGCTCCTGCCCAGGGCTGTGGGAAAAAGGAGTCAGGGAACCACCTGTGGGCTGAAATTCAGGTGAAGCTCTCAGCTCAATGCCGTCTCCTCAGTGAAGCTGGCCGGGATCTCCCCACGTGGTCTATCACTCACTCGTGTGTTGATGGATTATGGCATAAATTACACAGTAAGTCGTACACATCCATCTTACTTTCTAGACCACTAACAACTTGAGTATATATTTTTTTCTTGTTCATTTTTGTCTTCTTAGCACCTAGCACACTGCCTGGCACATAGTAAGTGGTCAAAAAATAAATGTTTGTTGACTTAATAAGTAAATGAAACACTAGCTCATTTAGGCTCCTGTGTACCACATACAAATAAAGGATTGGCACTACCCAGGTTAATATCCTATAGATCAGTGGGCTCATGTCTCATCCGTAAGGATGCCAATATTGGGGCAGAGTAGCCTTTCCTAAGAAACCCATTTTTAACAGAGTTAAGGCATTAGGTTTGCTGGAAGAAAAAAATATTAACTGGATAACTAAAATTTTAACTTCTGTGGCAAAAATATAAGCATCCTTTATCACAGATGGGCACAGGGACCTGAGAGAATTAAACCCAGGGTGAAAGCTGGGAGGGGCCGAGGGCAGCCAAGGGCAATGGGAGAAACTGGGGGCAGAGAAGCACTGACTTGGCAGGTCTGATGGGGACTGAAAAACTCTTGTCCTTCAAAGGGAGTCACAAATGTGTGCCATGCAGAAATGGTGCAAGAGACTCCAGTGAGAAGCAGAGAGGGAGGACCCGGGCGACTGACAGATGAAGATGCTCTGAGGCGCATGTGACCGACGCAGATCACAGAGTCACACAGCCATGGGGCCAGACACAGTCTCCAGCCTGTCCCTTGGCTCTGAGCTGCCATCTTGGAATCATGCCCTCAGATTTAGGAGCACCAACATGAGAACTTTGACCTCTTTTGTACTATAGTAACCAGCACTCTGAGTGTGCTCAGAAATTCTGTCTAAAGTTTGTTTGAGGCCATGGGACAGAGGGAGCAGCTTTTGCAGCAGCCACTGGGCAGGCAGAATTGGCAAGAGTAACTAGAAACTCGAGGTGTGTGAGCTGCAAGGGCACTCGGACCGCAGAGGCAGGTTAAGGAAATCCTTTTGGGGTTGGTTACGACTGTTGAATCTAGAATTTGGTTTCAGGCCAGAGCAGTGTTCAAAGTAAGCTGAGGTTAAATCCTAGCTCTGCCACATATGAGCGAGCTGATCTCAACAAATGACCCATCCACTCCCTTTTCCTCTTCTTTGAACAACACAGCCTAGCAGATAGGAGCTCTGACCTGGACTATGAGTGCTGGTTTTTATTCCAACACTGCCACCCAGGAGCAGGGTGAGCATGGACAAGTTAGTTAGCCTCTTTGTGCTTTAATTTCCTCCACTGTAAAAGAGGGACAATAAAGTTATCTGCACACAGAATAGCTGTGATGGTTAAATAGGGGCGTCCAGGTCCAGAGCCCAGAGCAGTGGGTGGCACACAGGGCCCCTCAATAAGCATTAGCCAGTAGTTACTGAGGGCTCCACGCTGGGTTAGTAACACCTGCAGGATGTGATACACAGACCTGTGGCCGGGATCAACTGTGTGTGAAAGCAGTTTGCACTACATAACTTGGAAAATGGAGGGATGAGCATTTGAATGTGATAACTTTTGAAAACCATCCAGAAGAGAGGCTTGGCCTGTAGGTGCTCAATAAATGGTGGTGGTTTTAATTGTTATTGAACAATAGGGAGAGATGATTGCAAAGGGTCAATCTGGCCTTCAAACCCTGCATTTGGGTTTGAATTCCTTCTCAGAACTTGCTCCTTACATACCTCTGCTCCTCCAATCCATCCATGAAGGAATATCTGTTGTGCCAAGGTCCCCCAGGTGCTGGGAACACAGCAGCGTACAACACACATATAATTCTTCTTCTTAAAATCTATAGTCTGGTGAGAAACAGAAATATTAGACAAATAGAGTCATCCCTCATAATCTGTGGGAACTGGTTCCAGGACTACTGGTAGATACCCAAATCCTTCCGTACTCAAGTCCCACAGTCGGCCCTAGAGAATTTGCAACCTGTGAATACAAAAAGCCTTCTGTATACCAGATTTCACATTCCACAAATACTGTATTTTCAACCTGAATCTGTATTTGGTTGCAGATGTAGCATCCGCCAACAGGGAGGGCCAGCTATATTTATTGGAAAAAGTCTACGTATAAGTGGACCCTCATTTTTTAAGGGTCAACTGTAACTTCAAATTGGTTTTGCAATAATGTTAAAGACTGTTGGTCTGGGATTTCCTTAGAAGCTAGTAAGTCAGCTATCAATATTTCATGGATGCTGGCAGAAGATAGGAATTTGCCCGATCAGAATCAGAGACAGAGGACTTTGTGACTCACAGTACAAGCAGCATGTCCATCAGCATATTTGGGTCAATTCCTCCAGCCTCCCGTCCCCACACAGGTGACACAGTGGGCTTAGATGGGTTCTGTGCATGTAGCAGAACATGGTGCTTGAGGGATCCTCTTCTTTTTAGTAAGCAGTAAGCAAGCCGCTCTTTGTCCAGAGGGCTGGGGGTAGGGGTGGACTGTTACCTCATCTCTCAGGGTCACCAGCTGCACAGAAAACCCTGAGAAATGGCCTGGATAAAGGACAGCGAGGGCCTTGCAGTCATCAAGGGGCCAAGGAGGACTAACTCTTCCAACAAAGATACAAGAGACTATAAATATACATATGTATCCCCAGAGTACTATTACATTAACACAACTATTCCTTTATTTTGGTTTTATGCTTCCAGAATTTATCTATGGACATACATATTTTTCAGAGTTATAAACATGCCATATACACCACTTAATGTTCTGCTTTATTCACTTAACCTCAGACATAAATGACTCCCCATATTTATGCACATTGTCATAATTATCCTGGATATTTCACTGTGTTGGTGGGCCATAATGGCTGGGCATTGAGGTTGCTTCCACTTTTGTTCTTAGCTTGTCCACCTCTCACAAAAATCAACTCACAGTGGAAAACAGACTTCAACCTAAGGCATGAAAACTCTAAGAATTCTACAAGAAAATGTTGGAAAAACTCTGATAGACATTGACCTAGGGAAAGAATTTATGAAGAAGACCCCAAAGGTAATCACAGCAACAACAAAAATAAACAAATGGGACCTGATCAAATTAAAAAACTTCTGCACAGCCAAGTAAACTATCACGAGAGAAAACAGACAACCTACAGAATGGGAGAAGATATTTGCATGCTACACATCCGATTAAGGGCTGATAACTAGAATCTACTTAGAACTCAGGAAAATCAACAAGAAAAACCAAACAACCCTATCAAAAAGTGGGCAAAGGCGAAAGATTTATACGATCTGAAGAGAAAAAAAAATCAAAACCACAATGAGATATCACTTATCTCCAGTGAGACTGGCCTTTATCAAAAAGACCCAAAACAACAAATGTTGCCTGTATGTAAATCAGATTGTTTTTCTGCTATTGAGTTACAAGGGTTATTTAAAAATTTGATATTAACCCCTTATCAGATATGTGATCTCTTTGGGTTGAACCTGTTTGGAAACTTTGAGTTTCAGGATCTGATTGTTCAGGTCTCTCTCAAAACTGAAAGTGTCAGCAATTATTTGTTTAGCTAAGATTTCTATGACTGTCTCTTCTCCCTGTGAAACTCTTACAATGTGAAAATTTGTTCATTTAGTGGTATCTCATAAGTCCTGTAGGCTTTCTGTACTCTTTTTCATTCTTTTTTTTTTATTTATTCCCCTCTGATTGGCTATATTCTCCAAAAAAGACATAAAATGGCACTATGTATAATTTCTAAGCGTTCTCATCTGCAGATTTAAAAATTTACAAAGGGTTGTTTTGAGAAATAAAAACAGTCATATTATTACCTATCAGCAGCCACTTTGGAAAACAGTTTAACACTAGATAATAAATATGTTTATCCCTGTTTGAGGAACCCTTCTCTTAGGTATTTACCCAAAATAAATGTATATACCAAGAGATATGTATACAAGTGTTCATAGCAGCACAATTTATGATACTTTAAAACTAGAAACTATCCAAATTTCCTCAACAGTAGAATACATTTTTTAAAAAACGATGGTATAATCAAATAAAATATAATAAAATTAAAATAAATTCTAGCTACACTCAGCAGTATTAATGAATTTCAGAGAAGAAAAGACTCATAAAATTTTTAAAACAAGCATAGTGTTGGAAGTAAGGATGGTGGTTACCTTAGGTAGTGATTTGAAGAAGAACTGAAGAAAGTTTTCTGAATACCGGCAATATTCTCTTTATGGACCTGTGGAAGGTATGCAGTGTTATCTTGGGATAATTCACTGAGCCATGCACTTATGTTTCATTCACTTTCGTTTTTTCAGTTAGCATGACTGTGTAATTAGCCACTCAATCTTATGTAATTTTGATATACGAGTGAGTGGGGCAATATTACTTGAGAGAGCGAGCGTAACCCAGGACTGTCCTTATAAAACAAGACATAGGATGACCTTTGTTATATTTAACAATAAAAAGCTTACTGGAAGAAACAAAGGATGGGGAGGGAGAAGGGAAGGGGAGGGGAGCAAAGGGAAGGCAAGAAAAGGCAAAAGAGAAAGAAGAGAAAGAGAAGGAGGGAAAAGAACTGAAAGAATAAAAAAGTGAGAGAGTGGAGGGAAGGGATGGAGGAAGGAAGGAAAGAGGAAAGGAAGAAAGAAAAGGAAAGAAGGAAGGAAGCAAGGGAGGAAGAAAGGAAGGAAGAAATGACAAAAAATAAAGGGAAATGAAAGAAAGGGGGGCTAGAAGGAGGAGACAGCCCTAACCTAGAGTACGCTCCCCTTCTACTTTAAAGTCCTGCTGTGTGAGGAGGGACGCTAAAGCAGATCACATCCCTCTGGCTTGAAACAAGCGCTGCCTAGGTGATGAGGGGTGGAGTAGAGAGGAAATTTGGAATAGACTGTGAGATTAAAAGTGCTTGACCAAGAAGTCAGGCAATCTTCTCAACAGCTCCTGTAAAATTTTGCTTTAGAGGAAGAGCTAATTGTCTTAGCAAAGCTGGGAGTAGTCATTAAAGAAAAAGCAGCCCGTATCCATGTATTATACTACCAAGTTGACACTGCTCAATAAAGGGGCTATACCACCTCTTTCAGCTGCAGAGGTACTGGTTCCCCTTGATCCTTTGGTGGCACTATGTGCACGCTGCCCACTGCTGAGAAGCACAGACATCCTGTCACAGATTTCAGTCACTGACCCCTGTCCTACAGGATCCTCCCAGGTCTCACCACCACCTCTGGGCTGAGGTGCCGCATACTACTCGGCTCCCTTTTGGATCTGACCCCTGGATTCTTCAGAGCTGTGCTTCTGCCTCAGCCCTTCTTTGCCCTTCCCAGGAACACAGAAAAAATGTCATTGCGTGGCCTTGTCTTTCTGAGGCACCAGGAGACTCAGATATATTAGCAAAGCCTCACTCTTCTAAAGACACGTGGCAGCCACGTGATTGTCCTTGTGCCAAGCCGTGAGAGACATCGGTGAGGCTGCTTTTTACCAGAGATCCAATGAGCCTGGCGAGACATGGGTCTCCACCACTTTCAGATCCGCAATGTGTGTGCGTCGTCTAATGCATCTCCTTCCACCAGAACTGTCCCACAGATGTGCGGGCAAACTTCAGGGTAAACTCCTACCTTCCTCTCCCAGCTGTCCTTCACTCTCTCCAGGTCAGATGTCTCTACCTAGTCTGGGTGATCGGTACAGTGCTGACTACTCTACTGATCTTCCTAAATATTTCTTTCAAGTGATCTTATACATTTTATTATAGATGCTGTAAGTGTTTAATCCTGACAACTCTCTCCTGAGACAAATGACAACATCATGTCTTCAGGCATGATTGAAGGATGCACATGGGTAGAAGTACAAAAACACACCTGTTACTTTGTCAAATTATTATCCTGATAGAGTTGTTAAGGTATCCATCAAAAATTTCTAGAATAGTTTGGACAGTAGTTCCCTGGTATTCCAGATTTCTGAAACAGTTGAAAATCCTAACAAATGCCTTGCGATGTAGGGATGAATTTATGTTTATAACTTTATATATGTAGAACATATGTAAAATTATAAATGAATCATTCTCATGTAGTGAAGACCTCAAAATTCAGTAATCTAGGAAAGGTCATGTTTAAATCTGAACAACAGAACCAAGTGAGAACACCCTTGTCACCGCTATATACCTCATATTTCCTCAACACAGTAAGAGAAACCCTGCATGACTAGAAATCCAATGTATCCTCCTGCAGGACTAATCTCGCTTTATGAACTTATCACCCTTGGCCTTGGTTATCACTTATGATATTATAAATGCATTAAAGAGAATTCACAGGTCAGCCTCCAAATTACTTATTGTCCAAACCAAGTACAGTATTTTTTTTTCAACTGGTCCTCAAAATTAACTCAGAATTTTAGTAATTTAAAGTTACATGCTGAAAATATTTGTTGTTTAAAAGAAATATATTTATGTATGTAAAGTTGAAATACTGGAAATATTTTGTCTTTAATATTGTTCTCTTTTTTTAGTGGAAAATGCCTGTTAACTTTAGAAACAATTTTATGTGAATGAAATATCCCACCTACAAGTATGAACTCTAAATCCAGTTTTGATCTAATAGCATTATATTGGTGAAATAAATCTCTTGTGTACTTGTGGTTCCTTGTAATGTTATTGTGCTTATGGTTATTTTCCTGCTCTAGGGGAGTGATGGATGGCAGTGAGGCTTAACCCAATTTTACATCAAGTTTTTGCTAATCTCACACAACCTCTTCATAAATCTGAATAATTTGCTGCTGCTCTGCAACCCTTGTGTGAGCTCCAGAGTGGTCTTGGCCTGAAATTATATATTACTGCAACTTCCTTTGAAAACATAAGGGCTTTTATTGTTTCTATAACTGAATTGTATTTTCATCTTTTGCCCTGCTATAGTGGGTATTGCTTAGCAACAAGTCTCCAAGAGCAAGGAAGTGGAGCATGCCTTATTAGCATAATATGCTAATCCCCTGATCTCCCTGCTGCCTGGATAATTCACTGCCGGCCTCTGGCTTGTCCAGCCCAGTAGAATAGTTCCTTTTCACCTTTTGAAGTAAGTTTCTATTTCTATAAATAAAACTTATTAACTCTAGTCATATGACAACAAAAATTAGTTAAATAGAAGGAATAAGTTCTAGTATTCCATAGTACAGGAGAGAAATTTATTGTTAACAATACTTTATTTGTATATTTCAAAATAGCTAGGAGAGAATTGCAATATTCCTAACATAAAGAAAATATAAATGTTGGAGGTTATGGATATCCCAATTACCCCAATTTGATCATTACATATCATATACATGTAACAAAATATCACATTTACCTGAAAATATGTACACTATATCAATAAAAATACAAAAAATTAAATAGCACAGATCACTCAACAGGAACCTGACACACACAAAAAGCATTTTCATATGGAAATTGATTCATCTATTTTTTTAAACAAATGCCACCTAACAAAGCCCACTCATGCCACATCATCGCATTTTGCTTCCCTTTGTTTTGGAAGATGGCAGACATGATACACTACAAATAGAAAGTCTTCCTTATAGGTATGACTCATACTGAGAAATACATGCTCTTTCTCCTAATCCCCTTTGTGTCTGGAAATACTTTCGGGAGACACTAGAGTTTAGAGTAAGCCCAGGCCAAAGAGAAAGGATTTTCTTTCGCCTCTGTGTGGATTGAATAGGTGATGGTGACCTTGGTCTTATTAGAATAAGAGAAATCCTTTTCAAATGACTCAGGATAACAACCGAGCCAAGGTATGAGAATCAGATGGACACCAAGGATCTCTCTCACTGCCTGTATTAATCACAAATAACTATCTGTTCCTTTCAGAATTTTAGATCTTAAATATATAAATAAAGAAATCGGGGAAAAAAAGAATAATAGAAATGCTTCTAAAAATACCTTGAAGATTCACAGCTCATTTTAAAAGCAATTCTGAATCAGAAGTTGTGTAGGACAAGCACACAACATGGGCCTTACTTACTAAGGATTTAGCTCACAAGCTGTGCAAACATATTATGATAATTTCTTGGCATTGGCTTTAGCTATTTTTATCTTCCAGTCAGGCCAAACTTTATGTGGTTCCATGGGGAGGATTCCTCACTCAGTCTACCCTGTTGTCCTCTTGGGTGACATGAGGAATTGAGGCAAGCTGTACTTATCTCATGGGCTTAATTTTTAAAAGTGGGTTAATGTACTTTAAAATCTGTTAATCGGACAAGGGAAGAGTCATGTAAGACATTATAAGAAAGGATGATAGGCTCAATGGAATATGAGAACATTTCAGAAGTCTGAAAGCATCACTCTGATGAATTAGCTGACTTCTTTTGAAAAATTTTATTAAATAGCACAATAGCAGCCATGGGTCCTAATTCATTTTTCTCTACTTTTGAAGTACTAAACTTCAGATTTAAAAGTTGTAAGTCCTCACAGAAATTGACATGGAAATATCTGCCTATCAAATAGTTCAACCAGCTCCACCACACACATCATCAAAAAGAGAAAACAAGCAAACATACTAATAAATGGCCTTAAGCAATTGGTATCTGAAAATTAAGTTTAAAATCCCACGAACATTGAGATAAGCCACATTGTGAAGCAAAGATTAGTTAAAAGTATTATGTGAAATATCATAACATATGGCTATATTGGACTGTTATAATTTCTGATATTCTAATATTTTTAATAGAATTTAAAAATACCCAGCTTCCTGGTTTCCTGTGTTAAATTATACATAAAAATACACTCTAAGGAAAATGTAATTGCTTCTATGCTCTTGAATCTTGCCATCCAATAATGAATAATATATTATGGCATGCTTTTATAAAGTTAAATGTTTCTTTTTATGACATCTATCACCCCAAAACACTCAAGCTTTGGGGTTTTTCTACTTACTTTGTCCTTATTTTAAATATTTTCCTGGCCTTTTCTGGTTGCTCCAATTCCTGCTGTTAATTCTATAGGGTTGAGTGATAGATTGTCTGACTGCTGAATGGAATTTCTCTTATTTAATTTTGACATTGACTCTATGATAGTTCTACAGGCCTGAGTATTAAGTGGAATTCCTGAAAAAGAAGATTTAAAATTATGACAGCCAACTCATGCTGTCAACTTTTCCTGCTTTCCCCTCGACCTTCTAAGACTCATTGTTTTAATAAAACACACACACACACACACCCCTATCTATCATCTATGAACAATAACCACAATGTCCCAATGTCATAGTGGCCATGCATCATTATCTGGATTAAAGACAGATAGGGGATTGGGAATATAATAAGTGACAGCTAATGAATACAGAGACAAAATCACATTTTTTTTCTTAGTCAAGAAGAATGGTCTCCATTCTGAAATGTTAGGGAAAAAAATATGTGGAGACAATTAAAGGTCATTGTAGATACAGAGATTGTTAAAGAGTATCAGCAAACTCTAAACTGGAGTAGGACAGATTACATCCCATGGTAATGGTAATAATATTTAAATAATTTCATATATTATCTTGTGCAGCAGCTACATAAATGTACCAGTTAGCACTTGTGCTGCAAGGAGCATCATTAGCTGATGGTCCCAGCTGCTGCTTCCCTGAATCCCCTTCTATATTCATGATAAGGCCACTCGGTGTCCAATGGGTAGAGAGGATACCATCCTCCGTGGGGTAGGATCATCCCTGGGAGAAGCAGGCAGCTCAATTGCTAAAGGTTTTACTGGTGATTACCAAGGAAGATAATGTAGTGGAGGAGCCATTCCTTTTTCCAGGCCTTTGCAGGTGAGATGGTTCAGGCATTTAAAAGATATGGGGGTACAGGAGAGGCAGTGAGCAATGTGGTGGGTAAGGCCTATAATAACAGAGTTGGTTGGTTACTGCAATGTTGTATTGTTTCTATGTGGAGAGATAGTGAGAAACTGAGGGGCATTAACAAGCAGTTAATCACTAGCAAGAGAGCCTCTTTATAGCCTGTAAGAAAGACTTTATCTCCTGCGGTAGAACAAAAGTAGCTAAACAGAGAGCAGACTGAAGATCTGTTAAAGTCACAACATAAATAGATTTAAATTTTCAGTTAAGGAGGATCTGTAATACCAAGGTTAGGGTCATGGTTGGGAAAATATGAAGTCTTGAAACATGGGATGGGGAAATGTGGTTGGATGTCCCTAAGGAATTTGGCTGTATAGAATGCCCAAGACCCCAAAGTGTGCACAGACTGGGGCCCACCTTTTTCTAGTAACAGCTACTATTTCTCTTTCATTGGATGGTACTACAGAGGGCTCTCCCTGCAAAGCAATGGTGTCCCCCTCAGGTGCTGCTTCCATCTGCTCTCCTGACAGCCAGGCCAATAACCGAGTTAAATCCCAGCGCAACTGAGCTGGATATATTGGACACGATAAGGGTGGAACAAGCTCTATGCCAAAGTAGGTTTAAGAATTAGATAGCATGTACTGGAAGGAGCCAAGCGAGTACTCCTGGGATTGGATTTTGAGAGTGCTTGATTGGCAGAGCCAGAATATACGATGGGAAAAGGAAAAATCCATTGACTTTGAAAGGTACTTTCTCAGGATATCTCCTGGCACAGGGAGCCCAGGGGATCAAGAAAACTCACTGTTCCAGTGGCAATTAGAAAGCCTAGAAAAAGCGATGGCCAATGCTAAGTGAAGTGGAGGTGACTGAGTTGTCCTGTCAGATAGTGAAGAAAAGAATAAAGAGATGGAGGTACATGGGCATGCTGGGATGAATCAACTCCATGAAGCCGGAAGACCCAATAAAAGATTGTTTCACAGAAAGATATAGAAGGCCATTCAACAAGGCCATTAGGATTCTGGAGCAAGTCAAGACTAGTTCCTGGTATGCTAGTTTAGCTCTATACAGATGAGCTACTTGACCATGGAGCACCAAGTGACCATGAGTCTGGAACTGTCCATCATGAGCTAGATTTTGTCAGACCTACCAAATCACAAAATTGGATAGTCCCAGTGTAGTCGTTTATAAGATAGGAATATACACCTTTGATTGAACTCAAGGATGACCAGAGGACAAGAGAAAGCTGCACAAACAGGTACCCGGACCTCAATATCGCCTGACACAGATGGACAAATAGTCCTTCCCCAACTTATAACTTAGAATGAATTAGTTGAGGGTGGTGATCTCATTTGACCTACTAAAGGAGGAGGAAGAAAAATCCCAAGCTTAGTTTATAATTGGTTGGCTTCATAAGTGATCCAAACTAAAAATTGACAATGGCTGTGTTAAAGCCACATTCAAGGGTGGTCTTGAAAGACTGTGGAAATGAACATCTCTCTAATGGACAGAGCTGAAAATACTGCACCTGATCATACACTTGTATGGAAGAAGTGGCCTAGGTGAGAATATGTACATATTTCTGGTCAGTGGCCAATATCCTGGATGCTCAGAGGCCTGGAAGGAAAAGGATTAGATGATTGGAGACAAGAGTTTCTGCACTAGAGGCATATGAGTAAACCAATAGGAGCAGTCACAAAGTCATTGACACCTACCAGAAAGCATCTATCATAAAGGAGGCACTGAAAAACCAAGTAGAAAAAATGTCTTGGCCAATTGATGTTAGCTTTTGTTATTGGTCACCGTAGAACTGGCAAATGAAAGTAGTCATCATGTTAGCAGAGACAGAGACCATGGATGCATCCAACAGTAGACTCTCATTTGCCAAAGCTACTGATGCCTCTGAATATCCTACCTGTTATTAACAGAGACTAAATCTCACCATCCAATATGGAAAAATTCTTGGAAGAAGACTAGTTGAAGACCTGATGACAAGTGGACTCCATTAGAGCTCTTCTATCCTAGAAATCTAGGCCAATGGTTCATCATAACAGTGACAGATAAGTACTCCAGATACATGTTCTTCTTTCCTGCCCACAAAGCCTCAGCCAAAACCACCATCTGGGGGTTTACGGAATGCCTGATTCACAGACATGGACTCTCACAGAGAATAGCATCCAATCAGGAGACCTACTTTACAGAAAAGGAGATGTGGGAGTGGGCTCTCATAGGATCACATTCATCACAGGGTCCACTATTTACATCACATACTATACCACCCAGTAACAGCATGTCTCACAGAGCACTAAAATGACCTTTATAAAGCATAACTGAAGTACTAGCTCAGAGTCAACACTCTGAAAGGATGGGGTTCATTCTTAGCATAGCATAAGCACTAAATTAGAAACATCTTTGCAGTACTGTCTCCCCAAGTAGGAAAGATACATGAGTATGGGAACCAAAAGGTCATAGAATGGGTATTTCATCTCTAGAAGTTTTGTTTATGTCTTTATTCTTTTACATATATTTCCTTAACATGTTTTTTCCTGGTTTTTTTTTTTTTACCTTTTTAAACATAAGGGATGTAGTTATAATAACTCTTTTAATGTACTCCTGTTTTTACAATTCTAGATTTTTGTTTCTTTTTAAATTACAGTGTATGTCACTTTTTATAGTTTCTAGCTTCTTGACAACATTTTTAAAATTTGCTTTTATCTATTTGTACTTAGTAAGGGCATTGATTTTACAATCTGTATTTGATAATTCCAATATCTCTAATCTCTATGTTTCTGCTTATGTTGTCTATTTTGTCTTTTGTTTCTTGTTCCTGTTATTTCCTCATGTGCCTAGTTATTTTTAATTAGTCATTGGAAGCTGTGATTGAAAATTTAATTGTATAAATAATCTGAGTTCTAAAATGATAACATTTTCTTCCAGGAAATATTTTTCATTTGCTTCAGTCGGATGTTTGGGGTTCAAGACCATCTTGATCCAAGTTCAAATCTAAAGATTTTCTAGGTCACCCTGATGATATGAAGCAGGTATGTATACCATCCTAGGGCTTATTTCTAGGCCATCCTTACTTTTAAAGACAAGATATTCAGGCTCAAACACAGGATATTTACCAGAATCTTCACCACTGGTAAGTCCCACATACTGGGTCTTGTCTCGCTACACATTTGAAGTTACCAGAAGTATAGCTCAGTGTCTCAGCTACATCTTTTGCACAGAAAAGTATCCAAGGGTAAAATCTGTCCAAGAGCTTTTTTTGATCTCTGTAGGCCCTCAGCCTCTGCTCTGGCCATGTGGTTAGCATTTGACATTTTGGAAGATACTTCAAGTTTTCCGTCCAAAATGTTTAGTTGTTTTCAGTAGCAAGTTTATATGAAAATATGTTCAACATCTCTAATCATCAGGGAAATGCAAATCAAAACCACGATGACATATCACTTAACTCCAGTGATAATGGCTTTTATCCAACAGACCCAAAACAAAAAATGTTGGCATGGATGTGGAAAGATAGGAACACTCATATACTGCTGGTAGGACAGCAAACTAGTACAACCTCTGTGGAAAGCAACATGGAGATATCTCAAAGAGATACAAGTAGAATTACCATTTGATCCAGCAATCCCATTAATAGGTATCTACCCAGAGGAAAAAAAGACAATCTATAAAAAAGACACCTGCACTAGAATTTTTATGGCAGCACAAGTCACAATTGCAAAGATGTGGAAACAACCCAAGTGCTCATCAATACATGATTGGGTTAATAATATGTGGTATATGTATAACACTGAGTTCTACTCAGTCAGAAAAAACAATGGTGATCTAGCACCTCTTGTATTATCCTGAATAGAGCTGGAGCCTATTCTACTAAATATCCCAAGAATGGAAAAACAAACACCACATGTACTCACCATCAAATTGGTATTAACTGATCAACACTTACGTGCACACTTAGTAGTAACATTCATTGGGTGTCGGGCAGGTGAGAGAGGGGATGGGTATATTCACACCTAATGAGTGCAGCAGGTACCATCTGGGGGATGGACACGCTTGAAGGTCTGACTTGGGTGGGGCAAAGGCCATATATTTGTACCCCCAGAATATGCATGCATGCATGCAAGCAAACAAACGAACAAATAAATAAATATTAGCTAAGCCAACACTGTTGGGAGTGGAAGCCCCATGGTACTTTAATTCTAGGAAACCAGAATATACCAGTAACATCTGAATGAAAAGGAAAATGTGGTTTGACAGTATGAGAGAAGGATGTTTACAGATTTCAATTTAAAGTGGAAGGATTATTATGGGAAAGAGAATCTAGCCTTCATTTAAATGGCTTTAGAAGCTAGAACAAAACCAAACAGGATAAATGTTTTAAAAATTAAAATAATACATGTTAATTATTAGACTGTCAAACTGGAAAAGTTTGCTTTAAGAGCTGGTGAGCTCCCTAACACTGGATAGATCCAGTTAGTGATTAAAAGAAGCATTTGTCAAAGACTCACACAGAAGATACGGATTGGACTAGTTGACCTCTGGGGTCCCTAATGAGTGAGATTCTGAGGTTATTTAATTCTAAGAGGGAATGGAGATGACCTGTTAGTTATGTCTGTAGTCTAGAAATTAGTAAATTATTTCATAAAGAATATTTCATCTTAGGCTTGGACCTCAAGAAGATAACTTTTTAAGATTTCCTTCTTGCGCCATCTTTCTGATTGAAATGTCTCACAGACATAGTTCTAGCAATGAAATATATTCTTTCTTTGCTCTGTGAACATTAATTGTCATGTACATTTGTTACAGCTCAAGACCTGGGATAATGCCTTGTAAACAGGGAATAGCTATTAGCACATCAATTAGGTTTATTTTTGTGGTACTATTGAGAAAGATAATTATTTATTAGATTAAATCCTGTGCCCTAAGAACTCCAATTTTCATGTTAAATCAGAGCCCCTTTACAACTGCAAACTAAAATTCATACACAGGCACATTTGCACACATTATCTTTAAGTACTGTCTTAGAGATACAAATGACTATAAATAATGAAAGAAACTCAAATTCATGCTAGAAGTGAATTTTTGAGTTGGCAATACGAGTGTAAATATGACCCAGATTAATAAATTTTCTAAGATGTACTAGTCAATGTGTAAGTGCCTGAAGAGAATTTTATTTCCTTTTCAAGTCTATATAAGCCAGAGCTTGTACTAAATCATCTTGATTTCCCCAAATGCTGGTATTGAAAATAGAGAAAAAGTTTTTTACTTCCTAAATTAGAGTGTACATAATGAAATATTATGCCCTGCAGTTATCTTAATGGGCAGAGTTATCCAGAGAGAATTCTGATCTCTTTATTCAATCTGTGCTTCAGTTGAAACATATGTTAATTTTATATCATTCTATGCTTTTAAGAAAATAAGCTGCTGAGAACTCACTTCCCTTGGACAGGTTTACCTGGCTAATCAGAGAGGAGAATTTCAGGTTGTCGTTCAGCTTTCTGGAAATGCAGTTGCACATTATGGAGGTGCAAGGATTTGTGTAATGCATTCTTCTAGATAAAAAGAGTTACTCAGCTTCAATGGCGAAGTATTGCTAGTTCTGTCCAGCTCTATTGCCGATGTGCTACTCACTAGCAGAGCTGCAAAACACACCCTTTACAACCTTCACTTCCTTTCCTTTTTGGTTTTTTGCTTGTTTTTCTAACATGACAGACTCTCAGGTGCCATAGATATGACTTTGCCCTTGTCCAACAAGAAGAATAAATCTTCTGAATGGCTACTGTCACTATCAAACAAAGTTCAGTAACTATCATAACAAACAATGGAGGCAGGAGGAAATGAAGGAAAAACAAAGAAAAGATTTTTAGGCATTGCAGACACATCAAAGTCCTCGTAGCCAGAGACTCTCTAAGAAAGGAAAACAAAAATAATTTTAAAAGTTACCATTTGTTATTATAGTTATTTAGTATTTTATTTTATACTAGGTTTCTACTAGCTAATTTAAAAACACAATCTTTTTAACCTTTGGATCAATGTTCACAGTGGGTGATAATGTTACCATTTTATGGAGAAGAAAACTGAGGTCCAGAATGATTCATTGATGTTGCCAATCACACAAATAGACAGTGATAGGGCTGGCATCTGGGCCCAGTTCCTTTATACTCCGAACTCCATTCATCAATCCCTGCTTCAGTTGTTCCTCATATTTCATTCTACGTAACTACCAGTGAAATAAAAGAGTGAGAGCTGAAAATCCAGCTATGAAAAACCAATAAAAAAATCCATCTAATTTATCAAGTGTGCTATTGAGGTCATAATGAGACTTCTAATAGGAATATTGTTGTAAAGGAAAACTGTACGAGAGATGCAGACTTGTCACATAGATGGAAATAAGAACAACCGCCAATATGCTGTGATTTTTAACAATCACCCTCCCATAGACCTCTCCTTTCTAACTTTCTATGTAACAATTTATCAATTTTAGATTTCCTAGAATCTTACCCCATCTTGGATTTGGGGAACTTCCCATCTTATCAATGGCACAACTCACTTCTCACCCCACAGCTGTAAAAGCTGCTCATATTGCAATCCCTTCTTGCAGCTAGTGCTCGAGCACTAGACTTGGGCTCAGATATTGATACATCCGCCTGGGATTTTGTTAATAAGCATAGAGTTAGTAACTCAGAGAAGCAGTGGCAGTAAAGAATTATTTTCCGTTAAGACTAGGTAGAGACATCCACTGGCTGAGGCAGCAATCGAAGCAAAGTCTGCAGCGGCGTCCGTGGACAGTGGCACAGGAGGTGGCAGCCAGTGATCCGTGCGAGGGCAGCAGGGACACTGCACTGATTCTCTGGTTCAGCCTTGGGAAGGACTCTGACTACTGCTCACTTCCTTTTATTTCTGCCTGTTTTCTGATCTTCGTTCTCTGATGTTCCTAATGATCCAATGAGCCACACAACATTCTAGCAATGAATTCCCTTTGGTTTAAATCAATCCGTTTTATTTATATGGCCAGTTAAATATAATCCTGCCTAATATACTCGCCACCAACCTATTAAGTATGTCAAATTCTTACTGTGAGATTTAGCTTGTGATTTGATTACACTGAGAACTCTTGATTACTAACCAATGCCTTAATTAAAAGTGGCAATCTATATCTCAGTATATCTGTGGAAGTGTTAGTATATTAAACTCCCTAGCAGAAATCAAGCTGGTCAAAAATAGGACAAGAGCTGAGCACAGTGTGTTTATTATCTCGGGAGGAGAGGACAAGGTGTGGCTGGTACAAGGAAAGAGACATAACTACAGTAAGGTCTAGATTTTAGCCATAGCTCATGGTCTATGGCAGACCTAAGTCTTTATATGACAGGTCCTCAATTCAAAATGTTGGACTCTTATTACAAGGAATAGACGCAATGGGGAGAAAGGAATTATCATTGTTGTATAAGTACTGCGCGCTAACCGATTGCACCACTGGAGCTCCAGGAATTATCATTGTTAATGCCATTATCTTTACTGAACACTTGATAAGCAATTATCCCATCATTCTTTAAGCTATTTATGGTCACAATGATTTTTTGACAAATTACTGCAATTTTACAGATAAGGAAACTGAGGCTTAGAAAGGTCAAAACTTATACAAAACTTGTACAGGTTTCAGCTAGTACAGAGCTAGAACCTGAATCCAGGCAGTAATAACATTTACAACTTTCTTACATTTTCCTAAAAGAAGAATAGATAGGAGAATCTTTTGAATACATAACAGAGGAGGCTTCTCTCCAGAAATCCGGTGTTAGGGCTTCCCATTCTTCAACGACTTCTCCTAGACAAGATCAGACACGGGCGGAGCCCTTCCTGTCTTTCCAGGTCTCTCATAAGCTGATCTCACCAGTCTATTCCTATTCTGCCCACCATACTTATTTCCGCCTCTTTTTATTTGCTCCTTTTCTTATCTAATCATTCTTGCTTTTCTTACCCCTGTCTGCCACGGAAAATGATACACATTCTTCGAGGTCTAAATATCCCAACTTTTCATGAGCTCTGGTCCCTCACAACTGTAACCTCTCATGGTCTCTTCCAGCTCCTGGAAGCATAGCTCACCTGTACCATTTAAGTGAAACTAAAACACAGAGTCTAGTGCCATATTTAGCAGGAAGCAATATATTCACATAACTGACCTGAATTCAATTACATGCCAAACAAATTATGGTTTTATAACTTTTATTTTGAAATAACTACAGGATCTGAGGACATTGCAGAGCAACGCACAAGGCAGTCCAGAGCATTCTTCCCTCAGCCTCCTCCAAAGTTAACATACTGCATAAATGTAGAATATCAAATTAAGTAACTGGCATTAGAGAAGCCATGCCCAAAAAGGGTCCTGTGAGGTTAATATCTGTTCAAGGAGAAACAAGGTGAGTTTTGATTTGCATTGTTAGGGAGCTAGCTCCCCGGGGCGGGGAATCCCAGAATGTGTATGTAGCAGTTGCCTGTAACATGACATGCTTTGAGAAAATGGCATGATACATGCACATCTCGTTGTTACTCTAGCAGGAAGTAAGACCCATAGATCAAGAAATTCACGTTGTTTAACCAATTACACTTGAAGCCAAAATTCATGGTTACATGACATATGCTTACTAATGAAGTATCACTGGAAATCTTTTCCCTCACAGCCCCCAGAAATGGGTTTTGTAGGAAATAAAGAAAGAAGCTGTGTTGTGGAGTCAAACTAGAGTTTCAATCTTGAATCTACCACTTACTGTTAATTGTGCGACATTAGGCAAGGCATCTAACCTCTGAGGCTTAGTTCTCTCATCTGTGCAGCGAGAATACTAACGATAACCTTCTATGATTGTTTAAACATTAAAGAATATACAAAAAAGTATCTGTTATGTAGTAAGATCTAAAGCGTGGGTATGAATTATTTTTAGACCATGTAAAGTATATATAAAACCCTCAAGAAACCTTAACTCTACCTGATGAGGCAGTGTTATTAATATTTAGAGATTATCAGATGTATGAAACCAAGTGTTGAGTGGAATTACATTTAGCTAATATTTTTAAAATTATCAATCACATTTTCAAAAATTTGCTTTAGTTTTATTTTTTATTGAGTACTATTTTCTCCATGCTTAGCATACAAAATATTTAACACATTTATTATCTTAGAGCTAGGTTTTAAAATAGAGTTTTAATTTGGCTAGCCTTTAAATTGGCTTCGGTTCTCTTTCCAACTGAAGCACTTATATCTACTAATTCACCTTTCAGAAATGTTTCTTTTGAATTTTCTGTGCCTTCTGATTATTCCTATAATTTTTCTCAATGCAAGATATGCTATATGACGGTACCAAAATAAACCTAACACATCTTTGGGCATTTCTAGCTTTTAAAGAAAAATGCCCTATTCAATTATATCACCTATTTGTTTCATGATTTAAACTGTATGTAACACTTAATGAATCAGAGAATAATAATTTATATGACCTTTGGAAATTTATGATTTTGAGATAATTATGTTAATATATTCACTAGAAGTTGCCTAAAAACAATGTCTAGAGAGGTCCCATGCACCTTAACCTAGTATTCTCCAATGGTAACATCTTACAGAGCTTTCAAAATTAGGAAATGGACTTGGTAAAATCCACCAATCTTACTCAAATTTCACAAAGTTTACATCTCTCATTTCTGTGTGTGCACTAAGTAATTGAGATTTATGCAGGTTGTTGCAAGTATCAATAGGTCATTCCTTTATATTGACAACTAATGTTCTGGGTATGGATGTACCGCTGTTTGTATCCTCATTCACCATTTAAGGGCAGTTGGGTTGTTCCCAGGTTTTGACTATTGTGAATAAAGCCACTATGAACATTCATGTGCAGTTTTTTGTGTGAACATAAGTTTTCATTTCTCTGGAATAAATGCCCAGAAGTGTAATTGCTGAGTCATATGGTAAGCACATGTTTAGTTTTATAAGATAAAAACTATTTTCTACAGTAACAATGTCATTTTGAGTGCTACCAGTAATGCATGAGTTATCTAGTGTCTCCACGTCTTTGCCAGTTTTAGGTGTTATCACTGTTTTTTTTATTTCAGCCACTATAATAGATGTGTAGTGACATCACAATTTTATTTTAATTTGCATTTGCCTAATAGTTCATATTTTTTCATGTATTTATTTGCCATCTCTATGTCCTCTTAAGTGAAATATCTGTTCATGTCTTTTGTCCATTTTCTGGTTTTTACTATTATGTTGTGATAGTTCTTTATATATTATACGTATAAGCCCTGTGTTGGATATGTAGATTGCAAACGTTTTCTTTGAGTCTGTAGCTAGCCCATTCATCTTCCTCACAATTTCTTTCAAAGAACAAAGGGTTTTACTTTTGATGAGGTCAAATTTGTTACTTTCTCCTTAATGAGCCTGCTGCTTTTCTGTCAAGTATACAAGCTCTTAACCTAGTTTTGAAAATTTTCTGTTTTTTCTACATATTTTTTTAACTCTTACGTGTTACATTTAAGTCCATGATCTATTCTGAGTTAATTTTTTAATAAGATGGGAGGGTGAATTAGTAGATATAAATGTTTCAGTTGGAAAGAGAACCTAAGCCAATTTAAAGGCTAGCCAAATTAAAACTCTATTTTAAAATCTAGCTCTAGGATAATAAATGTGTTAAATACTTTGTATGCTAAGCATGGAGAAAATAAGGACTGAATAAAAAACGAAACTAAAGTAAATTTATGAAAATGTGATTGATAATTTTAAAATATTAGCTAAATGTAATTCCATTCAATGAAGGAGGCTCATTTTGGAGTTTCTATGTGTGTTTATTTTGTTGTTTGGCTTTTTTGCCTATTATTATGATATCCAGTTACATCAGCACCACAGTTGAAAATCCTATCTTTTCTCTAGTGAATTGCTTTTGTGCCTTTATAAAAAAATCAGTAGGGCCTAATTGCATGGGTCTATTTCTGGTTCTCTATTCTGGTTCATTGATCTATGTGTATAGCCCTCTGCCAATACCATAATCTCTTGATTAGCGTGGTTATATTGTGAACCTTAATACTGAGTAGAATAACCCCTTTGACTTCCTTCTTTTTCAACATTGTGTTTTCTATTTCAGGCTCTTTGTCTTTCCACACAAATCTTTGAATAAGTGTGTCTATGTGCAGTAAAAGTTTTTGAAGTTGTAAAAGCAATTGCTCTAATCCTATAAATCAATTTGGGGAGCACTGGCATCTTTATCATCTTGTGTCTTCCAATCCATGAACCCAGAAAGCTTTTTCAATTAGTTTTCTTTGATTCTTTTATCATTTTGTAATGCAGCATACAGATCTTATACATATTTTACTAGATTTAGACCTAAGTATTTAATTTATTTGGAGCAATAAGTAGTATTGAAGTCTTTATTTTGATTTCCAATTTCTTAGTTTTAGTACAAGGAAATAGAACTGATTTTTGTTTGTTGATCTTTCATCCTGTGACTTTGATAAACTCACTTTTAGTTCTAGAAAATTTTTGGAGATTATTCAGAATATTCTACGCAGTCGTGTGCCTGAAATAGAAACAGCTGTATATCTTCTTTTCTAATCTGTACTCTTTTTTTTTTGCGTTATTTCACTGTTTTGAAATTTCAGTCCTACGTTGAGTAAGAATGGTAAGAAGTGGGCAAAGGACATGAACAAACTTTTCAAAAGAAGACAGGCTAATGGCCAACATATGAAAAAATGCTCAACATTTCTAATCGTCAGGGAAATGCAAATCAAAACCACAGTGAGGTATCACTTAACTCTAGTGAGAATGGCTTTTATCAAAAAGTCCCAAAACAACAAATGTCTGCATGGATGCGGAGAGATAGGAACATCTATATGCTGCTGGTGGGACTGCAAACTAGTACAACCTCTATGGAAAGTAGATGTATATTTTTGTGGAGTTTTCTTTTTTTGTATTGTGTGTTTGTGGTATCGTGGTAATACTAGCCTCATAAAATGATGAGAAATGTCCCTTCTATTTTCTGAAAGAAATTATATAAAATTGGCATTAGTATTCTTTAAATCTTTGCCAGAATTCTCCAGTGAAACCATCTGGAGCTAAAGATTTCTCTAGGGGAGACTTTAAACACGCATTCAATTTAACACAACAGTACAGGTTATACTATTCATCTTAGCTGAGTTTTGGTAGTTTGTGGTTTCCAAGTAATTGGTTCATTTCTTCTAACTCACCTGTACACACCTGTACACCTGCCAACTCATTTTTTATCATTTGATCATTTTAATGGAAATTTACTCTGATTTACTTATCTATCTCCATGATGAACAGTATTCTGCTCTTGCTCAAAATGTTTCATAGTGATTTAACATCACTGATCTTTCCTAATGTTTTCAGGAACTGCTGTGCATGTGAGGTGTTGGCTCCAACACTTATTGTCCCCATCCTACCACGTTTTCAGCTTGAATAATTTTTCCTGCCTGTCATCTCTTCTTCCTTGATGTCACCAGCTACTTCTATAGACGACCTTGTACTTACTGTTAGAATCCCTCTCCCCTCATCTTTCAGTAGTAATTTGTTGATTCAAATCCACTTAAAATTTGGAACTATACATTCAGCATTTTCGGAATTTGGTTTAAGAGTTAACAGGCTCCTAATGATGGTATAATGAGTTCTTGGACGGAAATAAGCTTTGATAAGACGTTATGCAAACGATATTGTTTGCACGTTTTTGACTACTTAGGTACCAGAATCTTGACTACTTTAGTCCCATATCTTCCTATGTCTATACCAATATCAGCTCTCTAAATGATAACTTCATTAACAATACAAGGCTTTGTTACTAAATTACTAAAACTACTCTCCAAGATGGTTAAACATACAGTTAACTTGGAAATATTTATACCATGAGCTAATGGTATATGGTGGAATTCTTACATAAAAATTCTGCTCTCCAATTACCTCAAGAAAGCTCTCAGCTAACAGAAACATTTGTCTTCTGCATATTTTCTCCTAGGTTTTGATAGTCTAATTCTATTTGCCCAGCAAGGATCAGATATACAACTATTTGTCAAAATTTCTTATTCTTTATTTACTTGCTCCTTTTAAATGAGTCTCTACTTTTTTTCTTTCCCAACAAAAGATAAACTAATAATACAAGCAAGTCTTTTGCCTTGCTTTCCTCCCTGGAAATCATTCCATCTATTTACTTGTCTACATGCCATCTCTGATCAGCACACACTGTGGTGATAGACAGAGGTTATATTCAGGAGTAATTCCCTGACTAGGGCTCCAACAGAAACCAGACTTCCCCACTGAGAAGGAACACAGATGTCATAACCCTTCCTATACAAAATCATCTTGCAACTTCTTCAGCTGAGTTGGAAGGTATTCATGTTTAATGTTTTGATACCTCCCATAAGTGAACTTACTACAATCTTTATAAAAATAATTTTAGCCATTTGGACATTTCTATTTTATTCTATTCTATTTTTTAATTCATTCTCATAGTCCTCAGTGGAAAAATAAATTACCTCTGCATAAATAAGTTTATATTGCCCCAACTTTTATCATTAATTCAATCTTCATTTTTCTTGTTGTGCCTTCCAAGACAAATTATGTTTCTTAAGGGTTTTAGATACTAAGAGAGGAATTACAAAAAGGAAACTGCAGTATGAAAAAGCCCAAAGTGAAGTTTCATTCACATCACAATTTTGACCAAAGACTGGTTTGAAATTTGTGTCTCTATTCTTTGAGGTTTTTAGGTTGACCACAAATCTTGTGCTCCAGTGGGCCCCATGCAGACAGCCTAATTTGATCTTTGGCTTCTCTCTGTTCTTTGGTGTTGTTTTGGGTTTCATGAAAAAAAACTGGGAGAAGTTTCAGAGAAATACTGCTCCCACAATGCTATGACTTGTGCCCTTACACTAACTCATACATAACTCCCTATATTGTGCTTTCTTCTTCACTGGAAAATGAAGTTCTGATTCTTGAATTGCTGACACATCCATCTGTCATGGTTTACCTGAGATGTGTGTGGGCTAACCACATGTACTCTACCCTTCACTAGCTACAGTAGGGTGGTCCTTTTCACATCTTGTTTCTTAAATCCAGAAGCATATACTCTGTCTGGAAAGGTATCTGACCCTATAGAAAGAATGAACACTACACTCAGCCACATCCCATAAAGCCCATCTCCCCACATATAGGTGGTCACTTGAATAGTGTTCAAGTGACCTTTCAGAGAGCACATCTGGAGTCCCATGGAACTCTCAGGCTTGCTGTTATTCCAGAGACAATGAAACTACACAGCAACATCAGAAACTTTGATATTTTATTTACAACTTTTTCCTTTTTGCTTCTTTCTTCTTCAAAACACTGTTATTTACTTGTTACAAGATCTAGGGACTTCTTTTTCCATGTTTCAGTTTTTATAAGCTGTATATAAATTGGCTGGGTACAGTGGTAGAAGTCTCTCTTTTGCTCTTCCTTTCCCCAGTTAACAAACAACCTCTATGGAAATAGTATGGAGATACCTCAAAGAGCTAAAAATAGACCTGCAATTTGATCCAGCAATCCCGCTACTGGGTATTACCCAAAGGAAAAAAGACATTCTATAAAATGCACTCAAATGTTTATAGCAGCACAATTCACAATTGCAAAGATGTGGAAACAACCCAAGTGCCCATCAATCCATGAGTGGATTAATAAAATGTGGTATATGTATATCATGGAGTACTACACTCAGCCATAAAAAAAAATGGTGAAGTAATACTTCTTGCATTAAACTGGATGCAAACGGAAACCATTCTTCTAAGTGAAGTATCACAAGAATGGAAAAACAAACACCACATGTACTCACCATTAAATTGGAACTAATTGATCAACACTTACATGCACATATGGAAATAACATTCATCGGAAATCCGGTAGGTGGGAAGGAGGAGGAAGGGATGGGTAAATTCACAGCTAAGGAGTTAATGCACATTATCTGGGGAATGAGCATAGTTATAACTTTGACTCAAATGGTACAGAAGCAATTTATGTAACCAAGATGTTTGTACCCCTGTAATATTCTGAAAGAAAACACAAATACAATTAAACTACTAAATTTATTTGTACCTTAAGAATCCTTCTCTTTCTTTCCATGCATGGCAAGAGCTAAACAGACAGAGATTATAGCATAAAAGAATCAGAAAAAAATTTTGTCTCATAAAAAAAACAATTTCTGGTAACCATTATCTGTGTCCATCCCCTATCACATCCAAAATAGTTCCAATTATCTCTCTTACTCATATTCAAAATTCTCATGTTTCCTCTTTCAATCCTTTTTCTAAAATTGTAGAAGTTACATATCTCCCCTTCCAAAACCCCTATCCCTGTGAGGCCTTTTATCAAGTTTGATCACTGGGAAGAACTTAATGATTCCCTCCAATATGTTGAAGCCATGCTCATTTCTCTGATATTCAGCTTCACCTCCAGTCTAGTATGGTACAACCATGATATGGAAAAAGATCCAGTGAATTCTTGGGCAAGTTCACTGTTCTACATCACATGATGTCCTGTTTATGGTAGATGAATACACTTATCTAGTGTGCAGGAACTTTTTAAAAATAATCACTCTATCCTATATGAATATCTTAAGAATTGCAACATGTAATTTCTACTCCCACTCTCTCACCCGCTATCTGGTTGCATATCCATTTTGGCATTTGTGCCTATTTTTCCCACCAACGTATCCAGTCAAAAGTATTCATTTTAGTTTATCTGCATGAAATATCACTATCTTTCTGAGGACAATGTTTCTGCACACTCCACTAGGCATGCTGATACCAAAAAAATCACTGCTTGTGGATGCTCAGTCTTCTCCATGAAATTTAAATTAAGGTTACTTTATTTCAGACTATTTCTATATATAGATAGAGATAGATTTGTGATTGGCAGAATAGGAGAGAAAAAGGTGAAAGACAGCAAGTAGAGTTTTAATAAGTATTCTTATTACTATATCATCTAAATAGTTTTTGATTGACATGTCATGTACATAATTTTAAGATGAAATGTAAGAAACAAAATATTAGTGAAGAATGGACCAGATTTATTGCCTTCTCAAGGTCAAGAGCATGAAGGAATGTACTGAAATGATAGCTGTCATCTTGAAGGAGGTACCAAAAATATGTGATGAGCTGGGTTTCCGGAAACCCTGGGGATAAAAACCACCCTAAGGTATAATAGCGTCCATTCTGTTAGTCAGTACCCCTTTAGTTAAAAGTTACAGGAAGAAACTCAAACTTGTTTAAAGAAAGGGAAATATTTAGTTCACATAACCCAAAAAGGATTAGTATAGTGGGCAAAGAGCAGAACCAGACTTGCCGCCATCAAGATTTTTTCTCTCTCAGCCCACATCTCCATTTTCCTCTCCCATGGACAACATTCTCTCTTACCACAGACCAGCCTCAACAGGCAGTACTTACAATTTTCCAAAGGAAGTTCTCTTTGTACCGAATAAAGTGGGACTCCTATGCCAATGAAATCCTGTACATTCTAAGGTAAATAAAAACTTCAAACAAATATAAAACCTGCCTCACTATGCTTACCTTAGAAACCAAGAATAATTATGAACAATTACTATGATGATTAATTATATTTGTCAACTTGACTGGACCACAGGATGCCCAGATATTTAATCAAACGTTATTCCAGGTACTTTTGTGAGGGTGTTTTTGAGTGACATTAATATTTGAATCCATAGAATGAGTAAAGCAGATTGCTCTCCACAATGTGGGTGAACTTCTTGCAATTAGACGAAGGCTGGAATAGAACAAAAAGGCTGACTCTCCCACAAGTAAGGAACTTCTCTCTGCCTGATTGTCTACCATCTGGACATTGGCCTTCTCCTACCTTTGAACTTAAACTGGAACTTACTTCATCGACTCCCCTGGGTCTCAGGCCTGCGGCCTCAAATTTTAGCTATACCATCAGGTCTCCTGGGTCTCAGCTTGCAGATCCTGGGACTTCTTGGTCTCCATAATTGTGGAAGACAGTTTCCACAATAAATCCCAATCTCTCTCTCTCATTCATATATATAAACACATATACATAAATATCCATATAAATGTATGCATATGAGAGGCATCTACATACATACAGAGAGAGAGATCTAGATAGACAGATATTTCCTATTGGTTTTATTTCTCTGGAGAACCCTGAATAATTCTTTCTATCTGTCTATCGATCTCTCTATCGAGAGAGAGGAAAGAGGGAAGAGAGATTATAAGGTGTTGGCTGACATGGTTATAGAGGCAGGAAAGTCCCACTGTCTGTGATCTGACAACTAAAGACTGGTGGTATGATTAGTTCAAGTCTGAAGGCCCAAGAACCAGTAGCACCAATGTTTAAGGACAGAAAGAGATGTATGTCTGAGTTTAAACAGAAAGAAAGAATTTGGCCCTTCTCCACCTTTTTGTTCTGTTATTCAACATATGGTATCTTCTTTTCTCAGTCTACTGATTCGAAGGTTAATCTTTCCCAGAAATGTCCTCACAGACATACCCAGAAATAATGCTTTACCAGCTATAGGGCCATTCCTTAGCCCAGTCCTGAGTCATGTTGACACATAAAATTAATCATCAGATATATCTCCCATTGGTTACGTTTCTCTGGAGAACCCAGACTAATGCAATTATACAAGTACAAATATTCCTTATGAAATGAGAAAATAATTTTTTCTGGTTTCCCACAGCAATGTACTTTTAAAAATAATAATTGAACTTCACTCTTTCCCAAGGCACAAAATAAAAGCTAATATTTATAGAGTGCTTACTTTTCTATTAATTGTTTACTCATATAATTTCACTTAGTCCTCATAACCTTATGATATAAAAATATTATTATACCCATTTTACAGATGGCAAACTGTAGCATAAGAGAGGTTTAGCAGCTTTTCTAAGGCCAAACTAACAAGTGTTAGAGCTAGGATAAGTAACTGACATTCTATATAGAAAGTAATGAGCATTAAAAGTTATATGCAAGAAGTGTTTTTATTTACTTGATAGTCCCTTCAAAGTTAATTTATATTTTCCTCCATATTCAAGTCTGTTCTGTCTTTGGTTCTAAAATGCTGACCTTAATATGCTGACGAAATCAATGAGTCATGGATTAAAATAAGTATTACACATTCAACATTATTCCCAACTTTTGTGAAAAACACAAAATTGAACAGAGATAACATAAATGAAGACATTAATCTGTTCTGGTAGCTGTCATAAATTCCATGCTGAATCACAAAAATAATGGGACTTTTCACAGTAAATTGATATCTTTTATGCATGTTTAATAACAACACAGAAATGATACATCAAAGGAAAATCAGCCGAGAAATGTGAGTTGCTTACTTGTCAGTCACTACATAACAGAAACAAAGTGATTCCTCTTCCCCAGCCCTAAATATGCCACTCTCCCAAGCACCAACCATATGTGCTGGCTGCATGCAAAGTAACAGAACAAAACAAAGGAAGAGGGTTATTTTTAATCCTGATAAGCCAGAAAATGGAAAAAAAAAATTCTGCTGATTCTTCTCTAAAATCTCTAGAATTCAACATGTTAGAATGGAAAGATATCTTCCTTTGATTTTCTCTGTATTAAAAAGGAATAAAGCTCCTAAAAATATTGTGTTAAAGTTCAGTATTGCCGTGATAAAGTAACTACAAAAGAGGCTACCAGAGTAAAGATTTTTCACGTTATACATCAATCTTTATTCTTCACTATGTCAAAATATTTTGTCATGCAAAGGTCTTTCTTCTGTGAGTCAGTATAGTTTTTTTTCTCTAAGCTTATCACAGAAAGCAGTTTCAATTAATAAAGTGGAAGCCTTACATTTGCAAATGAAATCATTCGAGCTGATGCCACCAGCAGAGCAGGAGTACCATGGGACTAAATGCTACATGATTTAACAGTGTTGTAATTAGAAGTGTGTCTTTTAGGAAATTATCTAGAAGATGCTCATGAACTGGCAGCCACCTTTGCTGTCACCAGCATAAATAAAATTTTAACACATATTTAACAACGTGTGCATGCAAATTTAGAGTGTATTATCTCAAAATTCACAGAAATGAATCCCATGCCGTTATTTAATCTACAATGCTTACTTCTCTCATTTTATATCATCTTATGATTTAATGTACTTAAGTATTTTTGATTTATTTAAAATGATACAATGTACTTCTAAGTATTTTTAAGTTTGAGTAAAGGTTAAAAACATCAATGTTTACCTACTCTCTGTGTGTGTAGCTTGCCTTAAAAAAGTTTTTGTGAAACTTTCAATTTATGTTACACCTGTTCCTTTAAGCCAAGCCTGTATTTAATAATCTCGTGACCACTGTTCCTTTAGTTAAGCTTTTAATAAAATTCAAACTTAGAGGGAAAATAGTGCAAACATTTATGTAAGTATGTTAACTAATTTCACTTAGGTCTGCTATTGCTTCAAACTAATATCATGTGAAATCAATTTATATGCAAGTTTTTCACATGTGCCTCAAAGAGAACACTTTCTGCGGACACAGTCAGTGCAAGCACAACTGGGCCAGTTCAGGGAGCACTGAAACAGTCGCACAGGGACCTGCCTGGTAGGGCCTGTGTGTATATCTGTGCATATCTGTGTGTGCCTACGTACTTGTGTGAATGCTGTTAAAGAAACCCAGAGCTGGAGAGTAAAGTAGTAAAAACAGACTTTATTCAGCAACTACTACAATAGGGGAAAAGAGACTCCACTATAGAATTAGGCTCAATTTCAAAGACTGCGTGGACAAGTGGCGATTTATAGTCACAGAGCAGGGTGGGGGGTCAGTGGATGGAAAATTATATAGAGGAAACATCAGCTAAGTGGGGAGATGCTAAATAAACAGATCTCACAAGATTTTGGTTATACTGACTTAGCAGGAATTTTGCTAAAACTGGACTCTACAAGGATAGGAACGAAAGCCCAAGGTCAGCCTAGTCAAGATAAGTGCTCAGAGGAGCCTGAGTGGGGTCAAGGAGAGAGTCTTTGTCAACACACAACGAAGGTCAAGAAGCAGTGAAGGAATCCTTTCCTCATTTCCCACCTCTCGGTAAGATACAGATGATCATAGGGTTAGGCGTCTTGCCTAAAGAAGCTTGACATTCCGTCCTGTCACTTAAGAGTACATACCACCTTTATGGGACGGCATAGATATTCTGACTCTCGTGTGAAAAATCAATATGCAAGGTAGCAAGCAGCCAACAAGCAAAATAATCAGAGATCCTGAATTTATCTGGCTCATTTAAATATTATTTGATCTAGCCATTTAATTTTCCCAAGAATAGATACATTTCAAAAATCTTATCAGCCTTCTGTCATACAGGTTAAGCATTCCCAATCCAAAATCTGAACTCCAAAATGCTCTAAAGTCTAAAACTTTTTGAGCACCAACATAATACCATGAGTAGAAAATTTTGCACTTGACCTCACGTGACCGGTTGCAGTCAAAATGTAGAAGTACAACAGTTTATTTAGTGTCTCCAAGGAGGTTACTGTACACTGTATAATCAAAAAATATCACATGTAGTCAAAACACGGCACCATAGGTGGAGCCTGAAAGCCTGCGTGGTTTGTTGTTGCTGGTGTTCAACAGCTGATGCGGGTATTCTGGTGATGCTACCGTGCTGCTTAGGCATCCTGAACATGCTTTCTCACTGTATTCATGGTATTTCATATTTTTACTGTTAAGTACTTAGGTGTGAATAAATGTAAGAAAATGATTGCTTACCAGTGACATAGATTCAGAGTCAGGTATGATGGTGGTGTCAAACAACCACTGACTGTCTACAGGTGTGGCTGAGATAGTGACAATTTTGTTTCTAATGGTTCAGTGTACACAAACTTTGTCTCATATACAAAATTATTAAAAATACTATATAAAATTATTTTCCATCTATGTGTATAAGGTATACATGCAACATAAATTTTGTGTTTAGACTTGGGTCCCATGCCCCAAATTTCTCATTATATATGTGCGAATATTCTAAAATCCAAAAAAAACTTGAAATCCAAAACACTTCTGGTCCCAAGCATTTCAGATAAGGGATACTCAAATTGTATTAGATAAATTTTTCAAATGAGGAAAAAGTTGTTTCAAAGCTAAATACCAACAGTGAATCAGAGCCACTCCCAGTAATACCCAGTAAACTGAGTAATTTGTCAGAAAATGCTTCTGGGATGGAAAATCTAATACCGGTAATGGAAACCCCAGAATCCGGATATTGTTGAACCACTGCTTCAAAAGTTATTTTTGAAGTATGTTTCTCAGATTCCTGAACAGATGGTACTGTTATAGAATCTCCAAACCTGCTAATTTTGTTTTCATAAGTTTTCTACAATTGAAAGAAAAGTTTAACTGTTAAGAACTCTGCATCTCAGTTTCTTGTTTTAAAATTGATTAATTTTAAATTCCAATAGAACAACAACAGAACCTTTCCAGAAGTTTTAAGCCTTTGATGCATGCTTTTTAGAGTGATGATTCAGAAGGATAATGTGGTAAGGTCTAGGATAATGTATCATTAAAATTAAAAAGCAGTATAAATGAGATAATTATATTCGAGCCCTGATAAAAACTGGGTATCAATTATCAAGAGTCTTTTAAGGAAAGATACAAACATTAGTTGTTACAAATCCAACTGAAAAAAGCAGTATATCATTAAAACTTTTCTACAGAGATAGCTTAATGTCAATATTGACATTTACAAATCAAAGTAACCAAGGAAGATTATTTTCATTACAAAAAAAAATTTAGTTGCTTTAACAAAAGATTTAGTGCAGATTTCCTTCCCTGTATATATTTTTTCCAGATAATAACACAAATAATAAAAATCACTTAAACATCAAATTTAGAAGTCACTATCAATCAGACACAATGAAAAACACAAAGCATGAAGTATTTTGTCATGTAAGTAGGTAAAACAAAATGATTACCTAGGCATACAAAAATCCTTCGATATCCCTTTGCTGAAGAAAAGCACAGCAAACCTCATTTCTGGAGGACAATATAGCAATACATATCAAAAGTTTCTAAAATGTTTTTACCCCTTGACTCAATGAATCACTTCCTTTTATCCTAAGAAAATGTCAAACAAGTGTATGCAGATAAATTTTCAATGGTCTTCATCGTAGGATTGTTTGGCAACAACTAATGTTTCCAGAACAAGGAAATAATTAAATAAATTACAGTACACCCAATATAATGCAATTCTATAAATCATTAAAGACAATAATGTAGATGATGATGATGTATACCACTTACATGGAAAGATGTTATTGATGCAGTCAGTGAAAAAGCAGGCTTTGCAACTGTATGTAAAATATAACATGCATAAAAAATGTGTATATTCATCTAAAATGTATCTATACTGGTATAGGATTGGAAAACTGGGTTGTGGGCAGATTTGGCTGGTTTAAATTTAGTTTTTTAATGCATTTTTTCTAATTTATACACAATGAGTACATATGACAAGTGTAATAAATATAGTTTCATTCTTTTAAACATGTAGAAATGTAGTCTTTCCAGAATAGTGTAAGTAGTATCACTGACATGTGCTATTAGGTTACGTGTTTTAGACATTTCTTTTAAAAGACAGTCAAGGAATCAGATAATTATATTCTGGCTTTTAACTTTTTAAACCAGCATCACAATTCTGTTGTTTATGCCTTACTTAGCTAAAATATTTGAATTTCCATGTGAATGACTCCTATAGTCTTTAAATCTTACTGTAAAGTGGTTTATTTTAAGTAATAGAAAAGACTGATGAATTTTATTTACAACAATGAGCATAATTAAGAAAATGTTTTTTCTTGTCTTCAAACTGCAGTTATTTCAATAATATTATAGTAAAGGAGTTTCCTTTTAATATTAGATATTGACTTTCTGGATGTTAATTTTGCACACAAATGAACAGAAATATTGGAAAGAAAAAAATTCCAGGGAACAAAGAACTAAAATAATAAAGATATCAAAATGTCTTACACCATTTTTTATCTACTGGTAAACAGGACATCACTTTTATTAATTTTTAAAAATACTGTTTTCAGTCTATGAGCCAAGTCTTTCATATGTTTCAAAGCACAAACTTCTGGAACAATAAAATAACTTGATATTTAAAATTATGTTTCTAGCTGAAACATATAGGATTATTTTTCATGAATATTATACAACCATTATGTTAAACTGATAAATAAAGATACAGGATAGAAGATAAATCCTGTGCGTTTTCATTTTCTTTCAGCACGACTCTTGAGAAAGGGGTACCCTGAAAGGTCTGCAAAGATTTGTCTTGTCTCACTGTGACATTCTTTCGGCTGCACACATGAGTATGACCACTCTGCTGTCTTTTGCCTAGTGTCTATTTCACAAGGAACTTCACTGTGCTGCCACTGAAGGAACACACAGATTCTGGCCTCATTTATATTCTACTAATTTCTCACTTTGTGTATTTTACTGAGAAGGAATAGACGACATCTTTTCACACTCCTTCTTTATCTTTTCATGTTAAACTAGCAGTTTACAAGGCCCATTTACCTGCTGTGGTTACTCTCTAGGGTCAACCCTACCAAAACGGTGCCTCAGGCAAATGTTTTTGTAGAATCCCAGTAAGTCTTTGTGAGGTGTAGTGATTTGTTTTAGAACCAGAGACAGAGAAGCGATGCTCGGTATTTGCTTATTATCCAGTCAATGCACAGGGAGATTCTTCCTAGTGTCTATGCCTCTCCTCTTGCTATCCATGTCCAGGAACCATTTCTTCATGTTCTTTTTTTGGTCAAATATGCTGTTCCAGAGTAATTTCATATCTCTCGCAGAACGGAAAAGATATCAATGTTATGAACTCAAGATGCCGTGGCTCTTCAGAAACTGTGTGTATTGAAACATACAGATTCTCTTGCCTCTGCCAGCATCCCTAATACCATTTAGTTAATGCTGGTAATGCCATTACTCACGAGGTTGCCTCATTTTATCACACCACCCATGGGTATTTGCTTCCAGTGACTCTCTCAGCGGTTGTTATTGTGCTTCGTTGATACCCGCAAATGCAAGTCTTACACAGAGTAAGCAGGAGAATGTGAATGACTGTTTTCCGATCGTGCTAAGTTCACTCATCACTCTCCAATTATTTCTGAAATTATTGTGGATATTTAATTCAGATTTTTGTGTGTGTGCATGTGTTTATATTATATATCTTCATATATTTTCATTGCAATATCAAAAATAATGTGGATATTTAGTCTATTATAAAGTTCTATTATTTACTATAGTTTCTTAATCCTTTTTATCTTTTTAAAAATACAACAGCACTGATTTTCTTTTCTTTTTTTTCCAGAAACATTTGTTTTTTATTGCCAGATATTTCAACTTTTCCTTGTAGGTACCAATATGCAAAGAAACATGTTTTCACAAGTTTGTTCATTTTGTTAAGAAGTTTCCTTGTCAAACTCTTCAATTCAGTAAAAGAAAACAGATTATGATTCATCTATCAGAAAGTATGCATACATTTGTGGTTTATAGCCAGATATTCCAAGTTGCAGGTATCATTATCAAAATGCAAAGAAACACGTTTTCATAATACGTTTGTTAGTTCATAACATGAAGCAGTTTCCTTGTCAAAATCTTCTACTCACTAAAAGAAAACAGATTATGACGCATCTTTTGGAAAGTATGCTTACATTTGTCAATTTTTTTTTTTTTTGACACAGAGTCTCATTCTTTTGCCCGGGCTAGAGTGAGTGCTGTGGCGTCATCCTAGCTCACAGCAACCTCAAACTCTCTGGGCTCAAGTGATCCTCCTGCCTCAGCCTCCCGAGTAGCTGGGACCACAGGCATGCGCACCATGCCCGGCTAATTTTTTCTGTGTATTTTTAGTTGTTCAATTAATTTCTTTCTATTTTTAGTAGAGACGGGGTCTCCCTCTTGCTCAGGCTGGTTTCAAACTCCTGAGCTCAAACAATCCGCCCGCCTTGGCCTCCCAGAGTGCTAGGATTACAGGCGTGAGCCACCACGCCTGGCCCATATGTCTTTTATTGAGAAATATCTATCCATGACCTTAGCCCACTTTTTAATGGGATTTTTTTTTATTGTCCAATTGTTTGAGTTCCTTTTATACTCTGGATATTAGTCCCTTGTCAGATGAATAGTTTACAAATATTTCCTCTCATTCAACAGGTTGTCTCTTCACTGACAGAGCTCTACATTTTTACCCTTGATGTACCTCCTTAGAAATCTAGGCTCTAAGGAATATAGTTTGAAAATCACCACCAATCTAAAGCATACTCTGGAAATTTCCTACTCTTTATTAAGAAAATGTGTATCTTGTTCCACTTAGAGGTTGGAATAAAAAATAAGGAAAGAAAAAATATATATAAATGCTATATCCAGATGAGATAAAATGAAAAACTTGGAACGTTTGGAAACACTTTTTTAAAAAAATAGAACATGTGATAGATGAAATATATTTCCCAAGGGAATAATATTTCCCTTATGTACAATTGGCTTTTTTGCCAGGACTTTAAGGCAAATAGGTTATAGTTTCATGCCTACTTGATAGAATGCTATTTTAACGGACTCTTATTTTTACCTTTCTAGTTACTCATTTTTTTATTTTTTGTTTTTAATCAGGCAATTATTATAGTTTACGTTCTCAGCATGAGAAGGCAGCCTTATATTTCCAGAGAGCCCTGAAATTGAATCCTCGATATCTTGGGGCCTGGACGCTGATGGGGCACGAGTACATGGAAATGAAGAACACATCAGCTGCTATCCAGGCTTATAGGTAAGCACCTAGTTGAGGGGCGAGGTGGAGCAGATTGTTGTGATATCAGGAGCCTCTATTGAGCCTGCAAGTTGCTAACTTTGATTCTGCCCTCTTACCAGTCTGTCTTTTCCATTTCTTAGACATGCCATTGAGGTCAACAAACGGGACTACAGAGCTTGGTATGGCCTTGGGCAGACCTATGAAATCCTTAAGATGCCATTTTACTGTCTTTATTATTACAGACGGGCCCACCAGCTTCGGTAAGTCTTGTCACTTGACAATGTGTTTGGTGTGGGAAGGGCGCATAACTTTTCTTTTGATAGCTACTGATGAACCACAGTGAATGGTTTTGGACTCTTATAGACCTGAGCTTAAACTTTCTAAATACTGTTTGGTCTTTTTTGAGACAGGGTCTTCTTCTTTTGCCTAGGCTAGAGTGCAGTGGTGGCAGTGTTATATCTCATTGCAACCTCAAACTCCTGGGCTCAAGCAATCCCCCTGCCTCAGCCTCCTGAGTAGCTGGGATTACAGGTGCATGCCACCACCGCGCCTGGGTAATTTTTCTTTTTTTTTTTTTTTTTTTGAGACAGTGTCTCACTGTGTTGCCTGGGCTAGAGTGCCGTGGCGTCATCCTAGCTCACGGCAACCTCAAACTCCTGGGCTCAAGCAATCCTTCTGCCTCAGCCTCCCAAGTAGCTGGAACTACAGGCATGCGCCACCATGCCTGGCTAATTTTTTTCTATATATTTTTAGTTGTCTGATTAATTTCTTTCTATTTTTTTAGTAGATACGGGGTCTCGCTCTTGCTCAGGCTGGTTTCGAACTCCTGAGTTCAAACAATCCACCCGCCTTGGCCTCCCAGAGTGCTAGGAGTACAGGTGTGAGGCACCGCGCCTTGCCTGCCTGGGTAATTTTTAAGTGTTTTGTAGAGACAGGGTCTTGCTGTGTTGCCCAGGCTGGTCTTAAACTCCTGGCCTCAAGTGATCCTTCCCCAAAGTGCTGAGGTTATAGGCATGAACCATTGCACCCAGCCTGGTCCTGTTTATTTAGTGTATAACTAACAGCATAATTACAAATACAGAGTAATCTAATTATGAAGCATTAAGGTTAAAGACTAGTCCTTGCATAGATTTGAAATAGCAGTTGTGCTGGTTCTTCAAGGGAGAATTTCAGTTACTAATAAAGTCTTTGCTCAGACTGCCAATTCTTTTTCAGGCCCAATGATTCTCGTATGCTGGTTGCTTTAGGAGAATGTTATGAGAAACTCAATCAACTAGTAGAAGCCAAGAAGGTACCTGAAATTGGGTTCTGAAGAATTTGAATGGATATGTTGTTTAAAGGTTGGGCTATCTGTGCTCTAATTTTTCCCTTATTCTGATCTACCTGCATAGGAAAGTCTGAATATTTATAGGTACATAGGGTAAAAGCAAAGCTTGGCCAGGATCATCAATGGGAATGTTAGTATGAAGCCTGGACCTATCAGAGCTAGTAAAAATGCCTTACATTCTGCAAGTCTGAACTTCTGGGAGGCTTTCAGAGCCTTAGCCTTTATGTGATTAGTCATGGCACATGGGACAGTGGTCAAAGTGATCAGTTTATTTTTTTGACAGTGTTATTGGAGAGCTTACGCCGTGGGAGATGTGGAGAAAATGGCTCTGGTGAAACTGGCAAAGTGAGTGAAAGGAGTGAAATGCTATTGATATTTGTGTTGGCTTCTTTGGGATGGTTGGTCTTGCATGTTCTAGGGCCTCCCATCTATCTACCTCCCATCCACCTCCCATCCTTCATGGGTGTGGGGTAGCAGGGTGTCTGAATGCTAGTTTGTGAATTCAGCCATCTTAACTCTAGAGAATGCTACTTTGAAGGGGGAAATTGCTTCCCTATTAGGCAAGGGATCAAGAATGAACTGAAGAAAAATGAAATGAAATTTGTGTCAGAGCAGTCTAGGAACACAACTTTAAAGTACTGATCTCTTCCTGACAAGGGCCAGAAAAATTAGGAATAACTCAGAAATAGTAGGCATGAAGTTCTTAAATGCAATTTCATTCCTGCCGGTTCTCTTCTGAGTTCTTAGAAAAAAATCTGAGTTGCTTGGTATCTTTTTTAATCTCATTCTGGGTATTACCAGAGAAGTTTTTAAGAATGTTATCCAGCTTAAGTATTTACTAACTCTCCATCATTAGTAGCAGAGTCATGATTCTAAGTTTTGATAATAGTAACCAGCATATCTCATGGGCACTAATACTATTCTAGGTCCCAGGGTATCATTTATTTCAAAATTTGTACTTTTCTATGTGTTGTCATTTTTTGGTCTTAATTATGTGCTTTTACTTTTTGTCACTAACTTGCTTCAAGATCTGATTTGTACTAAAGATCAATTTCTTTTGTAGGCTTCATGAACAATTGACTGAGTCAGAACAGGCTGCCCAGTGTTACATCAAGTATATCCAAGATATCTATTCCTGTGGGGTATGTATCATGGCATGGGAATTGTGTTGCTGATCTTATTATTATCACCTCAGTCATTGCTGCTTTCCCTTTCTAGGAAATAGTGGAACACCTGGAGGAAAGCACTGCTTTCCGCTATCTGGCCCAGTACTATTTTAAGTGCAAGCTGTGGGATGAAGCTTCAACTTGTGCCCAAAAGTGCTGTGCATTCAATGATGTGAGTGTGGGTTCTTTAATAAAAGGTTTGGATTTTAGGCTAGAACAGTTGATCTTTACCATGATTTGGGTGGAAGGTGGGTAAGAATGTAAGTAGAAAGCCTACCATGATCTGTGGAACTTGTATTAATATATCAGTATCTTAATAACCTATTTTTGAGACTAACCTCGGGCATATTTTGAAACAATTGCCTAACTTTGTTTCAGACTCGGGAAGAAGGTAAGGCCTTACTCCGGCAAATCCTACAGCTTCGAAACCAAGGAGAGACTTCCACCACCGAGACACCTACTCCCTTTTTCCTCCCTGCTTCACTCTCTGCTAACAACACTCCCACACGCAGAGTTTCTCCACTCAACTTATCTTCTGTCACACCATAGTTGGCTACTTTCAAGCCAGCATGTTGCTAGACCCATCTTAAGCCTTACCTCCACGTACAGAACGGTCACATCTGTTCTTCCAAGGACCACAGCTCTTCTTGTTTCTAAAATGGAAACAGCTCCATGGAGGCAGTTTATATAATCACCTTCAGAAGCAGATTGACAGAATAATACTGGCAGGAAGACATTGTCTTTTGCCAATTAGAAGCACTTCTATCTCCCGTCTGTTGAGAGTGGCTTTGGATCCTGGCCTTCTTCTCAGAGCCGTCTCCCAACCCTACCCCTCAAAAAAACCCATCCCTGTTACAGCACTTTGGCACAGGCAAAGTTTTAATGCTGCTGGGATTGCGAGAGAGGCAAGGGAGAAAAGTCAGCCACTCTACCTTCTGCTGGCCGTAGGGGCACTGAGTACCCTAGGAAAAGGTCAGGGCAATGGATAGTAATGACCTTACTCTTGGATTTGCTGAGCATGACCACCATTCTGATGTCAGAGATTAGGTTGAAGTGGAGTGAAGCTATACATTTATTCACACTCTAGGGAGACAATCTTCCAAAATATTTTTGAGAAGGAGTCTTCTATAGTAAAAGCTTTCAAAGAGGAAGTACTTACTAAGTTAGATAAAAGGGCAAAAAGGATCTCACTGAGCTTGGAACTGCTGATGGCCCTTACTGAGAGCAAAACATGGCTATAGTGTTAACTGTACTCCTACCAAAGCAAAGCAAGGAGACAGGATTACAGATAACTTCATGGATATTGGAAATACCTTTTGTGACTATACAGATAATAAACTCACTTTGAGCTGGTCTGTTTTAATAAATTTTCAGTATAATTGTTTTTTCCCTCCTGTTTCCAACAGCATGTTTTTTCAGCCTTTATCTATCTAGGACAAGGTAAAGGGAATCAATTCTTGTGGTGCTCTTGGAGCATTTCAGGCCTGTGCATATGTATTCAGTAGGAAGTGATATGCTGTGACTGTAATATCCGCTGTAGTGAATTTGTACAGTAGATGCTATAGGTCATTCTGAGCTCAGAGTCCAGCCTTCATTTTTATTCCAAGGACATTTGTTATCTATTCACCTCCTAAGGTATGACACTTCATTTTATATTAAGGAAGGTTTAGAATACCTAATGCCACTTGAATTCATTTCTTACTAAGCCTTCTTAGGCTAGCTGTACACTAGTTACTGGTCTCCAGTGCCATGCCTATGCAGGGCTCCCATGGGCCAGAATGATGTTTGGTTTTCAATTTTCCTGCCCCTTTTTATAATTTCTTTTAATGGTTTTGCTACATTTGTAATTCAAATAAAAGTGAACAATAATATCTTTAATATAACTTTCTTGTGTGCATAGAAATGACATAAGTAAAAAAAACATGAGGTTACATAGGTGATTATAATACAAAAGAGAAAAAGCAACTAGTGTCTGAGTATTGCATTCTGGGTAGAGTTCCAGGTGTATAGAAAAGCTTAAAAGAGACCTGTTTCTTAAGGTGAAACACCTCAAGCTGACCCACCTCAGGGCAATGACTGCTCTTCTCCTTCCCCACAGCCTCAGTATTTTTTGCCAAAAGGCCCAGATTTAAGTAAAGGAGAATGCCTTGAGCGCAGGATCCGGGCATAAGGGCTGCAGTCTGTTGAGCTTTGGCAGGTAGGTGTCCGGGGAAGTAAGTTTCGAAGGAATGGTTTCTTCCCTGGGGGTTGCTGGTTTGGTTGGTGGTTTTCCTGGTTGGCACCAAGGCGCTTTTTGGCAGAAGCCTGGCCTTGGAGTTTTAGCACCGTATGATACTGCTCCGCAATGCATGCTGCCTTCTTCCGAAGGTCTAGTTTCACGAGCATCATGTTATTCTGCAGCTCAGCCAGGGTCTGGTCCTAAGGAAGATCAATAAAGTTCCAGAAAACACATTTCTGTCTGGTATATTAGAAAAACAAGAAGGCAAGGTAATATATATCATCCAATTTTAGTTATTAGTAATAACTGTTTCTTCAAAGATGAACTCTTTAAGGTCAGAGCTTATAACTGAACAGCGAGTATTTTCTTTTGAGACCAAAACGTAAGCAGTGCTGAATAGGACATTTTCTAACACATAAGGTAATAGAAGCTTGAATAAGTTTATTTAACTTCTAAGAGACTCAGTCCCTAAGTTCTAAGATGTATATTTTTCCTTAACATTTTAACATCTCTGGAATCAAGATGCATCTTATTGATGAGAAATGTCATAGAGTAATTATTAATACTTTTTTCTTACTAGTACATAAAATAATGGTTTCGTCTAATCAGTGGCATCTCAGATGAAATATAGTAGCATCTACCTTCCTAGGGTTATTATGACAGAGAAAATGCCTGCAAATTATTTAGCATAGTGGTTGGTACTTAGTAAATGCTTAAAAAGAGTAGTTATTTTGATATTGCAAGGCAATAAATTCAGCCTAAAAATATTTACTTTTCTCTTCTGGTCCTCATTTACCTTCTTATGTATATATATACTGGAGTGGGCTGGTAGGAGAGGAGGGGGTATATAGGCTGCCCTAACCTGTTTGATTAAGATGTCATCACAAGTGGTCAAAGCTTGACGAAGTTTTCCTGCCCCAGTGCTGTGGCAACAGGCTCTTTCTGCTGCTTGGAGAGATTCACCAAGTTTCTGCAGTTCTGTCCGAAGCAGCCTTATATTCTGAAAAAGGGGGAGTAGAAAACAGATTGTGGCCAAGATCAACCAGAGTAGTGATCTGGAGGGGTTGGGTAGCTACTATTTGAACAGAAGTAAAACTAGAAAGGCTACTCAGCTGAGTGAAATAGCCACTCTCCAGGACTGTGCACAGAAAACCATCTTGTCCTCATGTGAACCAGTGATAAAGAATGTTAGATGTTGGAAATTACCTAGATAAGAGCTTTGGTAGCAGAGAAAGGTAATTACCTTCTGGCCTTCCTCTAACTTCCTGTCCACATCAGTGGTGAAGGGCTTGGCTGAGGGTGGTGGTTCTAACATTTTCTGATACTTCTGCAGCTCTGAGGGAAGGAAACAGGAAACTTAAATATAGGGTTTTTCTAGCCTTAGACTTACCTCTTTAACTGAGTTAACAGTAGCTTGCCTCAGGTATAAAAAGTGAGGCCATGTACATCCTAGAGTAAAAGGTCAGGGGTATGTAGCTCACAGTTGAGGAAATTATGCTGGAGTGGGAGTCAGAAGGCCCAGGTAACAGTTCTTCCCTGAGCTACTGTTAGGCTTCCTTCTCTCTTTCCTCACCTTCAGTGGTGGAGTTTAGCTCTGCTTTGCACTGTTGTAGTTTAGCTTTAACGTCCTGGAGCTGCTGTGTAGAGGCAGAAGCTGCCAACCTTTGTGACTGTCGTAGGGACAATTCAGACCCTGATTGCTGATGGGCCACTGACTGCTGTCTGGCTTCCTGCAAGAGAGCTTCTAGCTCTTCAATCTTTTCATCCCGCTCCTAAGAGGGAAGCAAAGAGTATAGTTCAATCCAGAGTCATACAAATAGTGCAGGAACAGATGATTGAACAAAGGAACAAAAATACTTCCTGACACTCATGCCTTGAAATCCTGTTTGCCAGCACTTACACCATTTCCTGGCCAGCTAAACCCTTAATTCACCACACACAGATTGAATATCTATCTATAAAGCACTAAGGGAAGTAGAGAAATGTGAGTTATACATTTCTGTCTTTACCAGAGTTTATAAAATCTGTTTACCTCAGGCAAGCTAGCAATGGAAATTTCAGCAGCTAGTTGAAGCTGGTTCAGGGCAACTTACCTGAATCTCTTCTTGATAAAAACTTGTCAGTGACTCCTTGAGGATCTTTAGTTTCTCTTCATACATTTCCTCCAATAGTTCCTTTTGGGTGTCCAAATGTTCACTGTTAGAAAGACAAAAGAGTGAGTGAAGGGTCTGAGGAGCGAACTTGGAAGACAGATCTTGAGACACAACTCCATCCCAGTTTCTGCTTCCCACCCTCTGTCCCATGGGACAGAGCAAAAGGGGTCATTCAGTCAGTACCTGCACCACTGTTCCCGTTGTTGCATCTGTTCCACCATCTCATTGCAAATTTCTTCACGGAGCTGCATCTCCAGCTGCAGCTTTTCCTGTCGTTCTTTCAAGAGCAGTGCTTTCATGGCTTCTACCACCTGTAGGAGCTCCTAGGAGGGACACACAAGTCAGAGGTCATCAGATGCCCATGTCCCAAAACAGTACCAGCCCACGTGGAAGGCAGCATGGAAAATGTGTAGCCATTAAGTGGCTGTATCAAAGCTTTCTTGTATTCTCACCTCCTTGCTATACATGGAGATGTCAGCTTCATTTTCAACGTCATCATCAAGGCCTGGGTCTGCCTTAGCCCCTTTCTCTAAGCTGGGGGATGCCCGAAGACTATGTTCCTTGATGAACGAATGCAGGGATGGGAATCCCAATTGCACAGGTGGGGCATGCACAAGCTGGAGGGGGGAAAGATCATAATTGATTCCATAACTTGTCCCTAGTAACTTTCTTAAAGTTACTAGCTCAAAGTGAACACAACCATCACACCTATAGCTTCTCACCTGGCTAGCAATGGCCGAGAACTTGGCCACATAAAGAGTCTCGTCATAAGTAGATGCACAGGGATTCACATTGACAATCATGCAGGAACGGCCTCGGCCTGTGAAGAAGCCTTGGAACACTCGAGTCAACTTACTGTCACGGAAGGGAACCAGGTTCTGCTTTGACCTGGCAGAAAATCAGAGATAATAGAGCTATTAGCAGAACTCCAGCCCTTGGGATATGCCAACATTGTCGCCAGTGGTGACCAGGAAGCCTCTTAGCAAACTGCAGAGCCCCAGTGGTGACCAGGAAGCCTCTTAGCAAACTACAGAGCCCCAGGCCATCCCAGAGCTTACAGTTAAAAGCTCACCGGTTCTGCTGGTTTTGGCTCTGCTGGTTTTGGCGCAGGGCAGCAATACAGCGGCCCAGGGTATGCAGAGAAGTGTTAATGTTTCCTGCTTCCTTCAGCCGTTCACCACTCTTCTGATCTTTGCAGCGCTCTGAGCCAGCCAGATCACAGAGTGACAGCCTAGAATGATGAACACACATAAAGACCTCACATGTTATGAGCCTTCCAGCCCTTTGTATTGTTCTGGAGGGGAGGGCCCACCAAGAATCTCTGTACACAAGGAAGAAGAAAAAGTAATTCCTCTGAGGACCTCCCTCCATGCTCCCTGAACTGTCATTTTATAGCCAAGAAGCCCAGATTTCTAAATTGAAAAACTTACTCGCTGATCTTAGGGATTATATCCCCTTCCCCCTGAAGGTGTAGGATCCGGATTGAGAAGATGCTATGACTGGAAGTTAAGAAAAAGAAAAAGGTCATTCACATCTTCCATGATCAGGCAGAGGACTAATGTTTCCTGGAACACAGCAAAAGGTTTATTTTCATAACCCACTCACCTGCGGCTGGAGTTCTGGTTCAGGTGGGTGCTGGCAAAGCTCTGATTCTTACGACCCACTTTCAGGAGTTTCCAAGCTTCCTCAGCATCTTGAACATGAATCCAATTGAGATCTGAGGCCAAAGGAGAGAAGGGCATAAGATGGGAACATCCAAATTATTCCTAGTCTCCCCCCAATTCTCCTCTAGGGATCACACCAGCCTCCCCACATTCTCATACCTTTCACATAGGGGTTGCCATTTTGATCCTCGCATAGTCGCAGAGTCTGCCTCTTGCGCTGCTGGCTAGGTGGTTCTAACAGGTCATAAAGCAGTTCATTGTAGATCTCAAAAAAGGAGATCCAGATAGAGAAGCGAATGTCTGCTGGTACACTTACTGGGGCAGTGTCTGGCTGTGCCCATTGGTGACTTGTTTCTGGGGAAGAGGCCAATGTACAGAGCATTAACCCTAGGAGCAGTCCATCTCCCCTTTGGCCTGCAGGGGAGGAGCTCAGGTTGCAATCTCTGGTCTGCACCCCTGGCAGCTGTTGGGAACAGGGAGTGGGTTCCTACTATTATTTGACACACAGTCCAGTCCTGGTACATACCATCCAGCTGGCTACTGCTGGTAAACTGACTGGTGGAAGAGAGCCCAGCAATGCCACTGTCAAAGCTGGCGCTGGTACCCATCCGACTTTCAATGTAGACACTCCTCTTCAAGGAGGTGGACAGCTCCTCCTAGAGGAACACAGGGAGAAGGTAAGCACAAAATTTTCCTAACATTTGTACCTCATGCCTCTGCCTCCATGGGTACTAACACTTTACCTCTTGGAGGCCTCCATTTAGCAAGGCAAGCTTCTTCATTTCCTCCTGTCGCATCTGCTTGCTGTCTAGCCAGATTACCTCATTGGAGAGTACTGGCTTTAGATCAGGTGTTGGGTGAAGTTGGCCTTGGAGGCTATTGAAGATCAGAGCCAGGGACCGTGGGAGAATCCCTCCATCCTTGATGGTACCTGGAGGCATACAAAAGATGGAGAGCTGAGGCAAGTGCCTTTCGCCCCCTAACTCAGAGGATCAAAAGGTAGACTTCACCACTACAGCCCAATATGCAGTCCTGTGAAGCCTTTCAACTCACCTTGAATTGTGTGGGTTTTCCCGGAGTTGGTGACTCCATATGTATAGATGAGCCAATTCTGCCCTTTGAGGACATCCTTTACCATCTCCTTCACGGTCAGGTTGAAGAAGGATGCTTGTCCCACTTCTGGCCCAAAGATCTAGAGACAGACCCAGTTTCTCAGAGGCCCATCCTTCATCTCCCACTTGCCTCCTGAGCAGAGGCAACAGATGTATCCTTTCCTGGGTGGTTGGCTCTGGAAACTACTCAAGCAGATTCTTCCTGCAGTTCTGTCAGCTGTTCTCTAAACACTGACGATTCAACCAGTCTTTGCTAGTCCATCTATCACCCAGATCAACAAAGACTTAAGGAATGCTATGCACTGCACTAAGCCTGATGCGGTACACACACATGGGACGATATAATGGTCACAAGTGTGGGTTTTAGAGATGGGTGGATCTAACTTTAGCTGTCTGGCTTTAGCAATATTACCTTCACTGATCCACAGTATCCTTGTCAGGAAAATAGGGATAACAATGATAAAAATAACAGAATTGTTGGGAATTAATGCACATAAATTATTGGACACATTGAATAACACATACTTAGGGCCCTCCAAAATTATCGATGTGCACATATAAGGAACTCACAGTTGAGTAGAAAACCTTTTCCTCCAAAGAGGGAATAAAGTTGCCCCTAAATGTTGGTCCCTTATTCACAGACCAGTACCCTCCCATACCTGGGAAAAGGTAAACTTGTGAGTGGCTTGACCAATTCCCCGCTCATTGCTCTTCAGGGCAAAGGAATCCTTGGGTGCTTGTAGAACAAGCGTCTCCACATTTTCAATACGAACACAACCCTGAGAAGGAGGGAAATATAGTTGTTACAGAAGGAAACATTCCTGGAAATCTCTTCTGTACTGCATCATTCCACCCTAAATCTTCCCTCCTTAGACACTCACCTGATCCTCCTGTCGTTCCAACTCTAAAGGTAACAAGGGTCTGACTCTCAAGTATACTTTCACCTTCTCTGTACTGTCCTCAGATGTCACCTGTGGCAAAATTCCAGCCCACAACCAGATTAAACTCAGCAGTTACTTCTGAGCAAATGAGCAAGCATAGCATAGTTCCTAGGAATCATGGTAACACTATCCCAATTCCACCTCAAATGTCTCTGCAGCTACTCTTTGGTTCCATAATCATTCCAACAGACATGGACTTTATTGCTTTGTTACCCTTCCTTGTCTCATCATTATCTTGCAAACCTGGCTTGCAACACTAATGATCTGAATTAGAATTTGTTGACTGGTATCAAAATCAGTATGTGATACTAAAGCAAAGCATAGTAGTTAAGCACCTTTGAGACAGACACACCTGAATTTGAGTCCAAAGTTCCTTAAATTCTCTTTGCCTCAGTTTCCTAACCTGTAAAATGGGGTTAATAATAGCACCCACCTCATTAATTCAATAGATATTTAAAGAGTGCTTACTATGGCCCAGGAACACTGAGAGGCTCTGGCAGTCCATAGTGAGGGACATTATCAAAGACTCTGCTCTCATGGAACTTTATAAGTTTCTAAGAGAAAATCTATAAGAGAATAAAATGTACTAATGTATGTTAATGCTTAGCATAGGGCCTCATTCAGTGGTTCTTGACCAGGACCATTTCACCTACAAGGGCCATTTAGCAATGTCTGGAGACATTTTTTGGTTGTCAAAAGTGGGACATTTAGCCGGGCGCGGTGGCTCACGCCTGTAATCCTAGCACTCTGGGAGGCCGAGGCGGGCGGATTGTTTGAGCTCAGGAGTTCGAGACCAGCCTGAGCAAGAGCGAGACCCCATCTCTACCAAAAATAGAAAGAAATTAATTGG